>BLKR01015480.1:0-68674 GCA_011170035.1 Teleogryllus occipitalis
ATATACTTGATTACTACATTATAAAAATACAATCTACAGATCAATACAAATGAGAACATTGAATACTACCTTCAAAACCTTGACATGTACAAATTTTCATTTGAAATATGTGTTAACAATAATATTATTGTATATCTATTTTCAGTGAAAGTTCATATCAATTACCATTACATTAGTAACACATTAAGTTGAAATTACAGATCATTCCCATCAATTGAAACAAATTGAACGAGTTATAATGGTTTATGCAGTTATAGAATGAAGAAATGCAATTAAATATGAAATTGTCTACTCACTGGTTCATTATTCATTTGCTCATTCAAATCATAACCTCAATATAATTTTCTTACATAGTTTCAAGAATGCTGTGACTTGTCAATTATTAACAATTTCCCTGCTAATAAACCATAATTATTAAGAAATGGATTGGTACTTACAATGGATTTAGCTGCTTTCCAACGTTGTATTTCGCAACGAACTGTTATGTGCTTCCAAACCACGAATAAAAAGCAGCCTATAATTATATTCTAGGAAGTATATAACATTTCTGTATTAACACATAGATTCTGCTGATCCACAGTTATATTTCATCACGAGATAACACATTCAGAAAACTGAAAGAAAAAATAAATTGTAACACTTTTATCTAGTTATTTCTTTGTCACCAACTACTCCGAAGATTCTTCTCTTTGCTCCACCTTTTCTATAAATTGCAAAAAATCACCAGAACAAAGTCAGCTTTCGTCAGAATAAAGAATAAAATGCAATTTCCTCGGAGGCTGAACCTGCGGCGCGCAGTTCAAATTTCCCTCTATTATACGAGCTCACTAAATGACATTGATTGTGTTATAAATCTTTTCAGTACTGTACTGTAAACACGAAAGAGTTCGCTAACACATCTCTTCCTCGCCCTCGTAGAACGTGCAGTTATACATCGTTTTCATAGAAGAGCGCGGATGCATCAACCGGCAATAAACATCTGTGACCTGGAGAGAGCAAATATGGATATGATTTAAAAAGATCGCTTACAGAGAACAAATTCAAGTAACCGTTAGAAATAAGGACAATAAAATCTAGGCGCTGTGTTTTTGATAAATATCCCCAAAAATTACATTAAAAATGTCATGAAGTAGCAAGTGGTCAGTTCTAGTCCGAGTGTTACCTCTGATATAACATTCGGCTAAGAATGTTATATCTGTATTTTCTGTATTTTCCGATTGGTACTGTTTATGATTTCATCCAACCAAAAGTGGTTACAATATCAAATTTAGTGAAACAGAGACCAATTTGAGTCAAGGTGAAATTTAGTGAAAAAGCTACAAAATGATTTATGTCGACAGTATGTTCTTATATGGAAAACATTTATATAGGAATCTTGTTTATGACTAACAGAAAGAGGACACGACACGAATTGCAGTATCGAAAGTGTATTCATCACCCAAAGGTACAAAGAGCACATACACGTCAACACATTAATATATAGGACTATTATATTATTATTTTCTATAGCAACCACACTTCTGCTTCTTCCATCGCGCGGCGCCATAGTCGAATATCAGATCCCACGTCCTGTGGCGGCCGACTTCCTGTTAAATTCGTTTTAGCGTGAATCTCAATTTGCTACATTAAAACACATAAGCCTTTGAACTGCGTATGGTTTATTCAACTTCAAAGATCAACAATTCTTATTTCTAAGATACATATGACAATGTTAATATAATACTCGTACAAATATAATCACACGAAATCCGTACCACATCATCTCAACATTTTCGACGTACGCTCCCGACATTATTCTTACTTTCTTGCCTTACTTCCTAAGAAGAGAAAGTTAAGAAATCGTGCGCCGGACTACAGCGATTTTGCATTGCTGAAGGAAAACGATTTTTCGACATAAAAACTCTTATTGCCGGGCCCTGGTAACCAAAAAGTGGATAAATCTTCTTACATATGTAGTAAATTACTTCTTCTAATGTGCTATAAGCTCTCCGCCTTGAAACATTTCCCTAAATGTCCGGGACCGAAAGCATCTAAAGGAGACTTTATATGTGAGTTATGCTCCGACAACTTCGCAACTAAATCAGGGCTCTCGCATCGTTTGCGCCATGCTCACCCAGACGCAGCTAATAAAGCTCGAGCTGCCAAGGCGCAACGTAGTGGTAGGACTGCTGTGCCTAGAGAAGGGAAAGTCTGCTCTTCGGAGGATATTATGAAAATGGCTGCATTGGAGAAAGCTACCAGAGGCGTCGAACGAGAATTTGGCTGCTCTGCTGGGTAAGACCGCCCGACAGGTGGTTGAGAAAAGAAGAGACGTTATATATCGAAGATATTTAGCAGTCATTGGAGCTGTAGCTACTGTGACTGCAGAATCATCATTGTCCCCATCTGATGGTCGGAGGTCCGATGATTCAGTTAGACCTTCTACTAGTGCTGCTGTTGTCGCATCGCCTCCCAGGGTTATTAGCCCTCCGAAGACTCCAATGAGCCGAATCCCTATGCTGCTTTCTTCTTCTCCCCTGTATCAAAGGCCTAACCTCAACACTGGAAGAAAGTCGGTGATTCCCTGTTCTGACACTATTCCAAAGGGGGCCGAAACGTCTTTACAGGTAGAGATAAGCAAACAGCCTTCTGCCGATTTCCTTCCAAAAAGTCGGCCCACAGACAGTGGCCCTGAGGAACTTGCAATGGTAGACATTGCCTCCCCGGAATCAGATAGGGGGTGATTCCCCCAACAGTTTCAGAGATGAATCAGGAGCTTTCGGGTGTGCCCGTCCTCTTTGATTCTGTTTTATCTGCTATTAACACGGTCCGTTCCGGAACTGTTGGTCGGTTAGGACGGGACCAAACGTTTATTGAGTCCCTGGCTGCTATGACGCCCGGAGACGTAACTACTGAAACTAGTCTTAACAGGGTCACACCTGATGCCACGCCTAACTGGAAGGAAAACTTTTCAACTTGGATAGGAACCTGGGGTATTTCTCAAACTAATGTAGATCAAGAACTCGTTGAGGTGGAACATGGATTCAAAAGTAATATTCAATCCCAGGACCAATTGAACAAGACCTATGCCAAATTAGTGGAGATTTTGGGTGGCTCCTCTGTACCCACCACTTCCAGTCCTAAAAAGCCCCGTAGGCATGGAGGCAAACGTGCTAGGAAGCGCTACTCTTATGCTAGGGCGCAGGATCTTTTCAAGAATGATCCAGCGCTTTTGGCAAAGTGCATTAGAACGGGCATTGACTGTACTAGTGTCGATCAACAGCCCCTTAACAGGGATGAGGTTAATGACCTGTACAAATCCATTTGGGGTAACACGCCCCCCATTCGACTTTCCGAATTAAGAGAGGATGATAAATTGTCTACACCTTTCTATACGCGGTGACCCAGACACAATTCTATACGCGGTGAAAGTTGCCGAAATTAAAAGTCGTCTGGCTGGGATGAAAAATGCAACAGTTCCAGGACCAGAAAAGATAAAAGTTAGCAATATATCTTCAGGAGCAAAAGTTGAAAAATTGTCCCTACTGTACACGCAAATTTAATACAGTGGATTTGTACCTTCTGGATGGAAAGCAAATCGCACCATCCTTATACTTAAGAGGGTAAGGATAATACGTATGTCACTAACTATCGCCCTACCACAATTAGTTCCCTACTGTGCAGAATCTTTTGGGGCATTATGGACAAACGCATTCGATCCGTGGTGAAGTTCAATCCACGCCAAAAAAGGTTTATCTCTGAACCTGGCTGTTTCGCCAATGTTCAAACTCTTCACGAAGCATTTAATGGCATGAAAAAAGCAGTGGGTGGTGTCGGCGCTGTACTAGACATATCCAAAGCATTTGACACTGTTCCTCACACGGCGATTCGGTGGGCTCTGTCCAGGAAAGGGATCCCCGACGCCTTTACCAATTTGGCAATGGACTCTTACGCTGACGTTTCCATAGTTATTCAGTACTCCCCGAAAGGATTTGAGGTGCCAGTTCGTAGATGAGTAAATCAGGGGGACCCCTTGTCCCCACTCCTTGTTAACCTCGTTATGGAGTGCTTGCTTGAGAAATTGTATAATATGTCAGGATACCCGCTATTGGAAAGGACTGTGTCCGTATTAGCATTTGCTGACGATCTGGTGTTGTTAGCAACAGATGCCCCAAGAGCTCAAGAATTGGGTGATATTGTGGTGGAATATCTTGGGGCTCTCGAAATATTGTCCGTCGCGAATTGTTCATCATTCCAAATTACAACCTTTGAACGATCCTGGTTCATTGAAGACCCCTGTCTGGAAAGGTTGGAGGAGAGAATTCCTCTAGTCAGTGATGACCATACCCTAACATACTTGGGAGTGAACTACTCTATTTGGAACGGTTTACCATTTAAACCATCCATATCGAATTTGATGGAAGCAGTGACGAGTCTATAGAAGGTGCACTTAAAGCCCACTCAGAAGTTGGCATTACTTCAAACCTACATACTGCCACATTGCCTCTACCAATTAGTTCTATCCATGCCATCTGTGTCGATGCTCAGGGAAGCGGACTGCCCAAACAGAGGGGCAAACAATTCCTACACCTGCATATGGCTTATTTTACCTGTCCAAGAGGGATGGAGGGCTGAGATTGCTGCGGCTCGCCCAACACGTCCCTAGGGTAGCGCTGAACTTAGGATTACGACTAGAAAATCTGCAGATCCCATTTGCAGATGACAGAGCTCCTGCCCGAGTTTCTACCAACGGACATTTAAAACCGCCAAAGCATTGAGACTCAACTGGCCCTATACTGATCAAGATTTAAGAGCTTATAAGAAAAAATGCGCCGATGACGAGGTAGCCTGGGAGAAGCTGGGATCCCAAGGGACAGCGGTTAAGGCTCATACAAAAGATCCGATTGTAAATGCCTTTCTGAAAGATTATAATCTTCTGAAACCTGGTCTTTTTATCACTGCACTCCAATTGAAATGTTAGTGTCTTTAAAGCGAAGATGAATGCATTTACAATGAGAATGTTTCCCTTGTTTGTTATTTTATTTATTTTTAATGTTTTATAATCTATAAGATTTTTTTCTTTCCTAAATTTAACATGTTTTCGTAGTTTCTCTCCCGTCTATTTATATACTTTGTACTTACTACATTTTTTAATTGTATTTGCTTTTCCCGTAATTTCATCTATGATAATTTTATTTTTAATGCTTTTATTTTAAACAATATCATGATATTGTTTAAATAATGTAATCCAGAAGTGATTTAATTTGTTCGTAGTGATTGATTGATTGTAATTTCGGGCGCGTCAACTACTGAGGTCATTAGTCCCGTAGGTGTAGTGCATGTTTTTCATTGGGAGGTGACGGTGATCTTCCCGCACTGGATGGCGAGATCCGAGGCCGACCTACCGTCTACTAGCGGGGTTTTCCCCAACCAGGTATCTCCCACCAGCGGGGCACCGCCCCAGCCGGGACAAGCTCTAAACTCCCGACCGGTCTCCCGGCACGTATGGTAGTGAAGTGCATGTTAGTGTAAGTGCATGTGTAGGGGGTGAGGATAGGACAAGGAAGAGGAAGGAAAGATCGCGCGCGGCCCGTTTGGTAGGGTACTCGGCATTCGCCTGGTGTTGATCGGAGAAACCACGGAAAACTACCGACTAGAGCAGCCGGTCGCTATAATTTTTCTCTAGATAGCGACTGAATACGACCTAGCTGAAATGAAGCCTTGTATCGAAAATCCTGCTGCCGTCGGGACTTGATCCTAAGACCTTCCGGTGTCAATGCAGTGACATCAGCTGATGCACTGAGCCACCGCTTCCGGTTGTTCGTAGCGAAAACTACGTTTACATAGCTCATCTAAGTAGCTTAGCAAACAGACCCTCGCCAGAAACACACCAGTGTCCAATCCCAAAAGTCTAAATGCAAGTAAAATGGCGGAGCAGGAATTCTGGAGCTCACGAAAACGTGCTTACATTAAGCTTCTCCCCACACGCTACATAATCTCGTCTAATTATTGACGTTTAAGAAATAATAAAACTAAATACTATTCTGTTTCTTTTCATATTTATATATTGTTTCATTTCGTTAGGTCGACCTGGGTGAAGTTGCTCTAAAAATATCCCGTCCGCCACCTAGCTGTATTTCACTTTCGTCCTGACTTTCCTCCGTGCAGGGGAGGACGGGGGGCAGGGGAACTGGGGGCGAGGCATGCCAGGCTCGCGTCGTACCCTGGGCCCTTCATCATTTGCCCCGCCCTCTAATGGGTTTCCAAGCGTCGCCACCGCCGCCGTCAGCGCCCCCCTCGCCACAGTCGCAGAAATTAAATTGGGGTCTCCGCTGATTAATATCTGTTCTGAGAACTCCCGGAATGAGAAAACCGCCTGGCGGCGGCCTGCGGAACTGCGCCCGAGACTCGAGCATTTCGAGAGGCGGCCTCGCGGCGTGTGCCCCCGGGCGCATTATTCTCCCATGAAATGGAGAAAAATCGATTGTGCGAAGAAAATGACAAATAGAAATGGGTGGGAGAAATGTGACAGAATATTCCTTGATTCTGAAATAATAATGAGCCAGAATTTCTTCAATAAAATGAATAAAATAGTAATATCAGTAAAGCATTTTTAGTAATGTAAAATGTTCATGATTCAGACTTAAATGTAATAAATAAGCATTCTCTACCGTCTCCGAATAAGAACAAAGAAATAGATTTAACACATTTAATGTTAAACGCGTTCGACAATTTTTTCAATCCTAGTGCACACTTTATTCACAATTCTTGCAGCATGTCGCATAGCCCTACTGGAAACAAGCTTTTAGAAAACTTCCAGCAGTGAACACTAAAATGAATTAAATTTTATTCCACTTTTTCATTGGAAAAGAATAATAATTTTCTGCCTCTCTACATACCGGGAGCGGTGACTCAGTGCATCAACTGATATCACTGAAGCGCACCTGACCGGGAGGTCCAGGTTCGAGTCCTGACGGCGACAGGATTTTCGACACCCGCTTTTCAGCTTGGTCGAATTCAGTCGCTGTTTGGAGAAGAATTCTAGCGGCCGGCTGCTCATATCGGTAACTCTCCGTGGTTTCTCCGATCAACACCAGGCGAATGCCCGAGCAGTACCCTAACAAACGGGCCACGGACCGCGCTCTTCCTAGTCCTATCCTCTCCCCTTACACACAAACTTACACTAACATGCACTACACTACCACATATTCCGGGAGACCGGTCGGGAGCTTAGAGCTTGTCCCGGCTGGGGCGGTGCCCCGCTGATGGGAGAGTCCTGGTTAGGGGGAAACCCCACTAGCCGACGGTAGGTCGGCGCCGGATCTCGCCATCCAGCGAGGGCAGATCACCGTCATCTCCCGATGAAAAAACATGCACTACACTTCCGGGACTAATGATCTACACTGTTTACGCATCCGGAATCACTAACCAACCAACTGCCCCTAGACGTTCCTCACATTTACTCTTAGACAACATGCAATGTCTCGTCTGTGTGTTTCTCAGGGAATACGCTTGTTTACATTTTCAGGGAGCGTGGCAGCCTCCAAGGGTGCTCAAGCTCAGTTGGCTCGAGTTCGCGCACCGATTTGGCGCCAAGTAAACGCCGGCTGCCGCCCTCCGGCGAATAAATTGGAAGATCCTTATCTAATAACTAGGTGCCAGGAGGCTCCAGAGAAAAATCGATTAAACATCGACGAACGACAAAGTTGATAAAACTAGCAACGTTTGCTTTCCAGATAAAAGTGCTGCGGGTGTCTAGAGCCTCAACACCTAAAATCCTGCAAGATCTACTTTTTTTTTCTTCATGACAATCCATCAGAATCTCGTAAATCACCTGTATGTTTATCTTTAAGACAACTTAACAGCCCATGCAGGGCCTATGACCTGACCCTCTCCCCGAATTTCTAAAGATAGATTATTATTACATTATTCAATCTTGATTAAAAGAATGGTATAAAACAATTGACGGACGGACTGACGGACAGAGGTTTTGAAAATTATTTTTTCGGTATAAGGGGACTCCAAAACCTATATTTCCGTTGAAATCACGAAAAATCGATTTTCCGCATCATTACATAATTTTCTCTTTTCTACGTATATTACTCCCGTATATACGTAGTATACTAGGAAGAAAAAATAATTCGTAATATACTTACATAATTTATCAAGGAAATTTCATACCGTGTATATATCAAGTCGGGAAGAAAATATCCTGAGAACATATAAGCAAATAGAGAAGTGTTCCATCACGGTTCACAACATATGTGTACATAAAAGCGCAGTGTTTCTTTGTTTCTGTGAAGTATAAGCATGGTCAGTTAGAACTCGGGACTAAGGTGCAAATCCACGTCCATATGCAAATGTCAAAAAATTTCGAAACGAGGAAGGGGGGGCCTCTGGAAAAGTTGGCATGCTTACGTTACGTCATTTTCCAAGGGTAAAATGCTAGTCCGTTGGGTTACTACCACTACATCAATACACTTAAGCAAACCTCCCGTGCCCATGACTTATCAGCACACGAAATAACAGGGTATGCGTATCTGAAGATAAAATAATGGTGGTAAAACGACATTGGAGGGAGACAGAAATCCAGGAGCCGATAATATTATTTCATCACAAACTTGACAGTTTAAATACCATATTGAGAAAGTTTGAAAGAAATGAAGTAAGAAATAACAATTCCTCAATGACACGCTAAAAAATACGATAAGTTTCTGTATAAATATTGAAAGCGTGGTCAAGTAACAGCAAGTCGTGTACAATTCACAAAACACTCACAATGAAACATTTGTGTCTAGTTTTGCTGGCTCTAGCCTTGGCGGCGTTTGCCGTGGCTGATGATTGCCCGCCCCCACCTTCGTGGTCTCAACTTTTGAAATGTGAGAAATACGAATCATCTTGTTCAAAAGCCAAAGAAGACTGCAAGAATGGCCAAATCTGTTGTGCAGTCGACTGTGGTATGAAGTGTGTGGATCCATATGATGAGGAATCTGATGAGGAATCTGAATGAAAATTGCTATTCTTGGTATGTATGTCGAAACGCATCTAAAGCAATATATCCTCTACGCACTTTCAGCAACAACACAAAATCACAACACTTGCACAAACGCACACCAAATTGCAAATTCCCTGTGTTCCTAGCATCGTTCTCATTGCCAGAGGCAATAGAGTCACACCCGGTCGTTTACGCACTCTGCATCCGAGTACACTGGCAATGGACCGAGTTCTTTGACAATCCCACTGGCAATGGAAGAGAGGTCGCATATACAAACAAAATGGTGGTTTCAGGAAATTTGACACTCTACTTCTTTTTCTACGTACACTCTACAGTTTTGCAGCTAGTAGTAAGGCCACTATTTTATAAGTATAGCAACACAATTCTAAAGAAACATTTGTACCTTCTCGTAAACTATTATACGTAACGGAAAGTTCTGTAATACTGCATGGAAAATGATGATTTATCGACATCAAAACTAGTTTTGTAGATACCTAATACCAAAAAAGTGGTCTCTTCCAATTTAAAACGGATATTATAATTTTGGGGGAACTTTAAATTATGCTCCTGACATGTTTTCGAATTACCTTCAAACTTCGCTGTTTCCGGTCACCTAAAATGTTGCAGCCATTTTTTCCGCTAGTGTATTGAGTATAATTTGTATGCTTGAAATTGGTAGAGTAACTCCCATGCTCAATATTCGTGTGTACCACCGCGAACTACACGTCGGCTTGTGGGAGATTTGCCACCTCCAGTAATCTCCCTCGCTGAGGCTCCGCCCTTGGCGAGACAAGCTCTGAATTCTCTACTGGTCTCCCGACGCGTATAGCAGAATAGTGTGTGTATGTTGAAGCGTAAGTGGAGTGGATAGGACAAGGAAGAGGTAGAAAAGATCGAGAGTACTCCGTGGCTCGTTTGTTAGGGTTCTGCTCCGGCATTCGCTTGGTATTGATCGAAAAACACGGAAAATTACCGATGGGATCAGCCGGCGGCTAACTTCTTCACCAGACAGCTGCTAAATTCGACCCTACACGTTTCTTTAAATAGCTCGAATAGAGAAAAAAATAATACACGGGAGAGGCTGCGGTTAATATGGCAGCGGTTCTGAGTTTGCTCAGTTCGGCCGGCGTTTTATTAAATATTACTGCTATAAAACTCGCCTTCAACAATATAATTCTTATTCAATGGTTCTTGACCCGTTTTAATTATATGTCTAATGGTTCTTGAGTTTGGGTCACAAGAATGCAAACACTTTTTATTCCCGACGTTTCGGCCAATTATTTGGCCTTCATCAGGGCTACAGAACTGATAACAACATTTATTTACATATATATGTATAGGGCACCATTTTATTCGAGCTATAATTTGTTAGTTTATTAACAATATAGTTTATTTGATTGTTACCTGTAAGATTATGCATAATGTACGTCGTGCATTCTACATATCCCTATTGTCCCTCTTATCCCTATTGTATAATATCATTTCTAGGTTTGCCATGAACTGCATAAAAATACTCTTGTGTATTTGAACTTAAGTTTGCTGTTTTTTGTTCTTACGACGTATTAAATTTTCAGGAGTTCTTCAGAAATCTCTTGAGGAGGACGCCGCAGAGATCTACAACTTTTGCACGGAATTATGGTGGAAGCGCGCCAAGAACAAAATTTCACAAGCACCAATTGATTATTGATCAAATCTAAAAGAATGTCAAAGGCTCCCTTCTTCAAGACAGGTCGCACAAACGATCTTCCTCAATCAGATTTTCTCTGAGAAAATGCAATTGAGACTATTGTCGAAATAAAATGGAATTAGTTAAATCAGATATTTAAAAATGTAAAATTTCTGAATTATTTCTCCCTTTCCTGTATTTAAATGATTCTTCATTTCAATGTACATAATTAATTTCGATAATTATCCCCAATTATTCCTGCATTTTTGTGTTATATCACATTTACTATATTCTAGATAATTACTTTGCTCTTCAATTCAACTCAATTAGGTCTTTTTGAAATATTCGTCAAGTCCACTATTAATTTTGATTTCAAATGTTGTTCCTAGCTCATAATTCAAAAAGTGTTTTTCTACTACCATTGTACTCAGCCTAATCAATATTGTGCCCCTTTCGGAACAATGTGTATTGCCAGAATTATATGGTCTTAGGAGACATACATCACATCTGAATTTTCTTTTTTCTCATAAAGTACATAAATATTGATTTAGGTCCAAATCAATTAGTCATGTAAATTTCAATTACAGAGTATCGGCTATTAACAATTGGGCGGGCTTTATTTTTTTTATTGCTCAGCAATCGTTCAATTGATGTCTCGTTACTTCAATACAGCACTTTGAGGAAGAAATTGTATTTTTATATCATTATGAAGAACACATACATTAAATGTACAACTTTCCAATGTACCATTAATTGACAGTTCTTGCACACTCATATCAACATGGAGATTTTGGCCGGAATCTGATAGAATTCTTTTTTTAGAAATTCAACCACTGTATGAAATCTACGCAAACGTATAGATTTCAAAACCTTTGATTTCTGGAACAAAAATGTATTTCATCTCCGGAGATTCCACGTACTTTTCCTTGCCTACATCTATCACAAAAATAAGTGTACATCTTTTCATCCATACTTATATATTTTGACGGCCTCAAACTGGAGTTTGCCTCTGCTGATTCTTGAGACAGATTTGACAGATGTCAAACGGTTGACAAAACTTTGTTCGAAAAACGCAATTTTCAGATTGTCTGACACATGCAAATAGTTCGCAAATTCAGAATATTTTTAATGAACTATGAATGTGATTCCATCACATTAAAAGAGCAATCAAACAATAAAAACAGACTTTCAATTATTTGTGGTTTTAAACAAGACGCTGTTTTGAAATAGATTTGACGCGAAATTATTTTTCATCAGCAAACAATCGGACATCCTAGACCGCCCTCTCCAAAACTGTCTTCTCCAATACGTGTCCACAAACTAGAGTTTTAGAACATCTACTTTCTGTACCCGGAACACCCAAAACACTTTTCTGATATTTCCGTCAAAATCGGTATTTTGCATAATTAACTTTCTTTCTATACACTACGCATAAAATAAAGTGAAAAGTGCAAGAAACAAAATGGATCTATCTTGTAAGAGTATCGTTTTTCGTTCGTGTATGTCAATTTGCTTGCTCCTGATCCTGTCTGCTGCTGAGTCGCCAGCGAGGTAAGTGCCCTCCTACACTGCGCCCCCTGTGGCCCACGTGACCCGAACAGCTTCTACCCATCGCGTCCATTCCATAAAGTTTCCATTTCTTTCCTATAAAAGAATTACGTATGATTTACATTAGAGATCGAGGGTTGTAATTCCCATTTTGCGTGATTTTGAGGTGTATTTATAACAAACGCAAGATAGAAATCTATTTTAAGTTACAGTAATAACGCACATCCCTCCACATCCTTCCCGAACGAAAGCCGAACTGGAGGCAGTATGCCTTAGTAATACACTACAGAAAGGTCTCCTTAATAATAATATTTATTTAAGGGAACCCCCAGCTGCACGACGACGAGCAGTCAAATCTACAAAATAGAGGCAGAAAAAATTCGGTATCTTTCGAACACACATTTGAGAAAGAATGTATCTGGTTCCAATTCGACAAGCGTACTTCTCGGTAACCTTACCAATGCCTGAAACGGTTTCCCAGGAATAAACTGGCTAAACTAGCTCCTCTACAACAGCACGAGCCTTCTCCCATTATTTTCAACTGTTGCGTAATAACTGAGCTTGATTCATAAAAGTTTAGGTTCCCGAACGCGCCCCAAAGTAATTTAATAGAAATAGTTACACATTTATAATAAAATTTAATAATTAATCAGGAGGTACTGGAACGCCGTTCCGCCCCCAGTCCGCCAAGAATCAATCCCTGATAATCTATATCTATATCTTCTATATCTATATGTACATCTATACTAATATATAAAGACAGAAGTGCGTTGTCTTACAGCGCGGTAATCTCGGAATCTACTGAACCAATGCCGATGAAACTTTTGTGCTATCATTCTTTAAAGGCCTGGAGTACTATAGGCTATGATTTACAAACATAAATAGTACTATATTTTCAAAATAATTACTTTTCTGGACATTTGTAGCCTCGCTTTACATCACAGATTGAAGAGTGCATCAATGCCAATAGTTTAGCTGCGCGCCACCCGTCTGAGATCTACTACTGATTTCATCAATGTCCAGAATTTTTACGAATTTCATTGGAGTTTGAATAAGGTTCTGTAATGTCGCTGTGTGAACATTTGAAAGAAAGCCGTAACTGAAGTGGTAAAGAATGTCAATTTTCATCCATTGCTTTTTGTCCGTGTTATATACCAAATGACGAGAAATCATTGTGAGTTTGAAACTGTTTAATAATTGAGGTAAGTTGAGAGAATAAAAAGTACAATAATATACAGTACAGAATATACAGTAATGGACAATGTACAATATATAGATATCGTATACAATCTAGATGTCTTCTTTTACAGAAACTTGTGATAACTGAATTGTTTGACGAAACGAGTGTCACAATTGTCAAACAAATTACAAATGTCAAGAGATGGGTAGTCTACTAAAATTTTTAATCGGCTACTCAGAGGAAAACGACTTGCTGAATTACTCACTCGCCCCAATGAAAATAATACTGCAGGAAGGGGAGAAATGTGAATACTTCTCTAAGTAGTAGGGCAGCTGTTCATTAGGACTCTCATTTTGACTATTTACACAGTTCTTAGGTACAAAATAGTAAAATGGAACACGTGAATATGGTCCACATGTGTATACTCCACAAAAATTATATATGTGAGTCTACAAGTATTTTATTTTGCAGTTTAGATTTGTTTATTGCTTTTAGTTATGAAGTGAATGTTTAGAAGCTGGAACTTTAAACAAGAAAACTGTAATTATTTGTGGAAAATTGAGCGAGGTAATTTCCAAATGGAGGTCTTGAGAAGAGAGCTATCGTGGCGTGGCCTGGCAGAGCATAGCAGGGAGTCGGGCGGAGAAGGGATACAATGGAAGAGATAGAAATAGGTCCCGCCGCAGGGCATTAAAAGATTGAATTCCTCTTCCTGTATAATAATTTACCGTAATAAATGCCCGAGCAACGCCGGGTACTTCAGCTAGAATTATAATAAGATTCAAACCCTCCAAAGAGCATTCAACGTCAAAATGTTTGCCCACACTGCGTTTCGAATTGTCGTACTAAGGATAAGAAGCCTTCAGCATATCCACTATGCTACATGTAAGTTTTAACAATTAAGTTGAACAGGTGTAATTCACATTTTCAAATAATTTTACATGACATTATATCAAGATCTAATTTGAAGAACAAATTTCATTAAGAAAAAATTTCTATTTTCAAAATCTTTTAATTTTATTTATTTAAGGTCGCTTTTCAACAACTGACTCATAAACGACCACGAGTTTCAATTTAGAATTTTCACAATACTATACATCTTGTACAATTATTCCATTATACAATTATGTACAATTCATACAAGTATATAACTTGTAAAAATATGTCAATGTTTTGGGTTCTTTTATTTTCATTACTATAATTGTAGTAAGACACCGAAAAAACTTTGCGTTATAATTGTAGAAAAACACCCCAAAAGACCACATTTTTCGAAAATTAAGACGATTCAACGAAAATCGAACTTTCGCCATGTTTGTAAGTGTACTTTGCTCTATTTAAGGAAAATGAGTAAGACATGGGAGAAAATCCGACATGTGACATCTCTAAAAGTGTATTTCACATTTAAATATTAAAAACGTGAAGCCATTTTGAAGAAAATTTTGAAATATTTTTGAGTCATCATGAAAAGTTCCAACAAAAATATCTTATATACTGTGTAGACACTGTGTTGAGCACCGATTGCCTTTTGTCGTCAACCAGTTTTGGGATACCAAGAAACCCTGTCTTGGATTCTAACTACACAATTTTATTTATATCTTATTAAATAGCATACACTTCCCATGTCAATACGTAACTAATTACTTCCTTGGCATTTTAGTATCCCCTGGGTCCTGTATACTTCCTCAGGGGACTACGAGGTTCCTTTTTGACAGTTAGAAACATCAATACTAAATTGTTCCATCACAATTTACAAGTTGGGTGCAGAGATTAATAGATACCTGTGAGCAATTAACTAAAATGTGTATCAGCATGGCCTCGAGACGTGACCCCAGCGTCTTGAGGGCACTGAATGGGGATAAACAGGTTCCCAGCACCACTGGCAGGATTTTGGCGTTGGCCACTCCATGACGTTTGGCTGCCAGAGGAAGGACTGATTGGTATTTTATCACAGTTTCTTCCCCTGCTTTCACAAGGTTAGACCATCCTCGTGACGGACAGTGACGTGAACCTCCTGAGACTCGTTCCGGATATTTATTTCCAGGTAAGATTTGAGTGGAACCCTTCGGCAATGGAGAATGTGGTTACCATCGTCTGTCTAAAAATCATTTTCTATCGGATCGTATACAGTAGGTGGTCAAATTATTAGGGACAGTATTCAAAATTTGTGTAACTTTAGTTTAAAAGGTTTTTTGTGCAAATGTTTCGGTTTCTCTAAGATTTGTAGTATTTCTGTTAGCATTACTATTGTCTTTTAATAAGTTACAACATTATGCCTGCGTTATTTAAGAAATAAGTGATGTTATTTCTCATTTTGTTGAAGTTTGCTGAAAATTGCTGCTATAGTTAGGACATTCAAATATTTATTTAGTTGTTTCTTGAAAAAATAATAAAACGTATAGTATGCGTTATAATAATCAAAATAATTAAAACGTATGTATTGTTCCTTACAGCATTATTTTACGCAATTTTATGTGGAAATTTTATTTCACAACAATGTAACCGTTGTAACGTCACAAACTCGAAGGTTTTATATTTTAGTTTGGTAAGGCTTTAGACACGACTCCAAGGAACATTAGAGAAATACAAAAACTATTACTTCACTCTACACATGCACAGAGATTGCAATTATTACAGGTTTTTCAAAAAACTGTCGTTAAGACAATAAAAATAAAAATAATGATCAGAAGCATCCTCTAGAAGCAGGCCATGTGGGTAAATATGGCAAGAAAAACATATTTCATCAATATTGAGTTTTTGTAATATTTTGCAGTTATGATTCTCTGAAATCAAAGTTTTTGATTTCGGTCAACTGAAGTTCATTTGTCCGACAAAGCTCAGGAAATCAATTCCATTCAAACTATCTAATGGAGAAATCGGTTAGTGTTATGGCGTGGTCTGTGATCTCGGCGAAGGGTATATGGGGTGCCTATACATCGTAGAAGGGACCATGAGCAATAGAAGCGAGTACTAGAAACTCTGCTACTGCTATAGCTTTAAGTTCATAGAATTGTTTCTCAGCACTGAAGAATACATTTTTATACACGATTCAGAACCATTCCAGAGAGCCAGGATTATTACTGCATTCCTGGTACAAAAATATTACCGTTTTGCCCTGGACGGAGAACTCACCAGATATGAATCCTAAAGAAATCATGTGGAACTGTATGTTGAAACTTATGATGGCAACTCACCACACAGCCGATCGCCTGGCAAGTGAACTCCACCAAGAGACAATTAATTGAAATTCTCAATAAAGAATAGCTTCATAACA
This sequence comes from Teleogryllus occipitalis, assembly GCA_011170035.1. Classification (NCBI taxonomy): domain Eukaryota; kingdom Metazoa; phylum Arthropoda; class Insecta; order Orthoptera; family Gryllidae; genus Teleogryllus; species Teleogryllus occipitalis. The sequence continues at coordinate 16,640 of BLKR01015480.1, forward strand.
TTGAACTGCAACAAAATGCAGAAGCCTGCGTAGAGAACATGCCGCGGCGCATTGAAGCTATAATTGCATCGAAGGACGGCGTCACTAAATACTAGTGTTCATGTATGCGTATGCGCGTCCGTGACGTGTGAGCGCGTGCAGATGCGGTACTCACCTGGTACCCACCTCTCACACGGCACTACGCAGGACGATGAGCCAACAGCGTGGTCTCAACTGCTAGCTAGGAGCACGCACAATACACACACATATCGACCTCTGGTAGCTCAGCGATGTAGCCAGAGGGCTACTAAACGAAAAGGCTAGAGGACCACCACGTAAGTGGAATGACAGGATTCGGCAGAAATATTAAACAAGAAGAAATTGAACTAATATTAATTTAATGATAGAAAGTGAAATAAACAGTTGAATTAGTACCTCTTGGAATAAAATAAATAAAACTTACAATCTAAGAAAGGAGAAAGGGAAAACAATATAAAACTGAATATACTATTTACATAATAAATTGCCTGGGTCGAGGGGTAAATTATTAATAAAATTCCTTATTGCAAATTTCAAAATTAATAATTAACATTCAACAACAAAGCTAATTAATGGAGGGATACAAAGTGAATACAATATATGAATAAATGAATTAGATTACCGGTCTAAACAAAACTGCCCTCATTACAACCCTCTTAAACAACAAATTCTGCAGGATGACTCATTTACCTTAATTTTGGAAACCCCTAAACAGCAAGAAAAAATCCTTAATTTTTGCAAAAAAATTCAAATATTTACTGATATATGATAGTTATTAACTATTATCAACAATTTAAGAAACCATGTCAATTTTTGTTAACATATTTGTTATTACTGTAACTAAATCAAACAAATGTATTATTTCATTGTCGCTAATGACCATCGCTGTTGATGCGACAATAAACTAAAAAAAAACGTTCTCCTCCTACCTAACACATGCAGATGATATTAAGGTAGACATATTGAAACCTTTCCTTCTTTCTGTCTCACATTTTTCTCTGTTAATATCAATATTACGGCTAGCTAAGATATTTTATTTTGGGGATCTAATAAGAATATTAACAAACACATAATTATAACCAAATATCTCATGGCTTTATTTTTACTAACATTAAAGGAGTTGGTCTCGACATCCACCGTCCATTACGAGGTCTCGGCTGAAATTTTATTTTCGGTAATTTAAGATCAACGGAAAATACTATAAAATACTACTAAAAATAATAATAATCAACATACTTAATAACTTCTGAAGCGCAACAATGCGCTACGCCATTTATTTTCTCAACAAAAATCTCATGCTCATAGCCGCAGCAAATTCGACCTGCTATTCAACATTATATGTAATCGCCCTAATAATCAATTACCGATATTTCTGCAGTGGACTTCCAACAACTGGTTGCGTCCATCCCACGTTGCGTTGCCGCACTTCGCCGGGCAAAAGGAGGTCCGACACGGTATTAGAAGTTTTTCCACAACTTCTGTCACCTCAGTGTATGTCTCTATGAAGGTATTTTAAAACCGATGGAAAAGGAAAATTAAAAATGCCATGGTACGTCAGTATCACATAGAAAGAAAATGGCGGTGTTGAAAAAAATGAAGGTGAAAGAAAACAGTTTCAATAGTAACTAGAGGTGCTACAGAATGGCATAGACTTTCTCGTAGCAATTTTTTTAAATTTACTTGGTGTAGACTGGCTTTAAGGTCTTGTTCAATTCTCTGGTCAGCTACCATCTATCGTCGCCCAAATACTTCTTTTTTGACATTTTCTCAACTTTTCGGTTTCTGAATAGAAGAATCGAAATATGACTTCAATAATTTTAAAAAACAGTAAAACCTCATCCTAAATAGAAATTTTTATTGAAAATTTTCAAGCCGTTTTTAGAGAAATGGAGATTAAGCATTACTGTAAATGCGGAATTTAGAGCTCTTTTTCACAGAATTCTATTTTGTTTTCGTAAAACTTCATTTGAAGTAATTTGAATAACTTCACCTCACAAATGTAATAATGTATACAAATCGATGGAAATGGGCAAATTAACGGCGCCAGAGATATTTTAAAAAATTATATTGGTGTAACTTTTGCAAAAAACAAAAGAAAACACGAAAAGGAACTTTACGTCATATTAAACAGTGCAATTAACAGTATCTATTGGAAAAATTTGAAGAAAAAAACGGGTACATTTTTGAGAAAATGACGTTTGATCATTTCTAAAAATTCGGAATTTTGAGTTCATTTTTACAGCAAACTGTTGAGTTTTTGAGAATCTTTACTTGACACTATTTAAAGCGCATGCACTCATAAAAATAACAGCGTGAAGAAATTGCCTCTATTGAAATATTACCGACGTGAGACACAAGTAAAAAAATTAGGTTTTTGTAATTTAAAACAACAACAAAAGAATACACCAATAATGCCGTTTATGTTATCAGAGACGGTTGGTTAGGCACTAACCCTGTCAAAAATGTAAAGAGAAAATTGTGGTTCTTTTTGACAAAATCTTGTTCTCGTAATTTTTTAAATTTTTGCACAAGAACTACTAAATTTTTTGGTAATATTGTTGTAGTAAGACGCTGGAAAATTTAAAGATTTTGCAATTTTCTAAAATTCAGAGTTAACCGTGCAAATCGGACCCACGCCACCTTCATAACTGTATTTTACTCAATTCTTACAAGAAATTTTAAGAAATAAATTTGAACTGTGTTTGAGAAAACTTTAAAAATAACCAAGGGGCTTCATGTAAAATACCTCCAAATTTACAAAATTAACGGGGGGCTTTATGTAACGTATCTCCAAATCGATTTTCCGCATCATTACATAATTTTCTCTATTCTACGTATATTACTCCAGTATACACGTAAGTATACTAGAAGGTAAAAATAATTCCCAATATACTTACATAATTTATAAAGGAAATTTCATTCCGTGTATACGTCAACTCGGGAAGAAAATATCCTGAGAACATATAAGCAAATAGAGAAGTGTTCTATCACGGTTCTCGATATCAGTGCAAATAAAAGGGCAGACAGTGTTTCTTTGTTTCTAGGAAGTATAGGCATGGCCAGTTAGAACTCGCAACTAAGGTGCAAATCCACATTCATATGCAAATGGCAAAAAATTTCGAAACTAGGGAGGGGGTCCTCTAAAAAGTTTGCATGCAAACATTACATCATTTTCCAAGGGTAAAATGCTAGTCCGTTGGGTTACTACCACTACATCAATACATTTAAGCAAAACTCCCGCGCCAATGACTTATCAATACACGAAACAACAGGGTATGCGTATCTGAAGATACAATAATGATGGTTATAACGACAATGGTGGGAAATAGAAATCCAGGAGGCAGAAAATATTATCTCATCACAAATTTGATAGTTTAAATACCATATTGAGAAAGTTTGAAAGAAATGAAGTAAGAAATAACAATTCCTCAATGACACGCCAAAAAATACGATAAGTTTCTGTATAAATATTGAAAGCGTGGTCAAGTAACAGCAAGTCGTGTACAATTCACAAAACACTCACAATGAAACATTTGTGTCTAGTTTTGCTGGCTCTAGCCTTGGCGGCGTTTGCCGTGGCTGATGATTGCCCGCCCCCACCTTCGTGGTCTCAACTTTTGAAATGTGAGAAATACGAATCATCTTGTTCAAAAGCCAAAGAAGACTGCAAGAATGGCCAAATCTGTTGTGCAGTCGACTGTGGTATGAACTGTGTGGATCCATATGATGAGGAATCTGATGAGAAATCTGAATGAAGACTGCTATTCTTGGTATGTATGTCGAAACGCATCTAAAGCAATATATCCTCTACGCACTTTCAGCAACAACACAAAATCACAACCCTTGCACAAACGCACACAAAATTGCAAATTCCCTGTGTACCTAGCATCGTTCTCATTGCCAGAGGCAATAGAGTCACACCCGGTCGTTTATGCACTCTGCATCCGAGTACACTGGCAATGGACCGAGTTCTTTGACAATCCCACTGGCAATGGAAGAGAGGTCGCAAATCCAAACAAAATGGTGGTTTCAGGAAATTTGACACTCTACTTCTTTTTATACGTATACTCTACAGTTTCGCAGCTAGTAGTAAGACCACTATTTCATAAGTATAGCAACACAATTCTAAAGAAACATTTGTACCTTCTCGTAAACTATTATACGTAACGGAAAGTTCGGTAATGCTGCATCGAAAATGATGATTTATCGACATCAAAACTAGTTTTGTAGATACCTAATACCAAAAAAAGTGGGCTCTTCCAATTTAAAACGGATAATATATAATTTTGGGGAACTTTAAATTTTGATCCTTAGATGTTTACGAATTATCTTCAAACTTCACCTAAAATGCTGTAGCCATTATTTCCGCTACTGTAGTAAATATATAGTTTGTATGCCTGAAGTCGGCAAGGTATCTTCCATGCTCAATATTCGTGTGTACCACCGCGAACTACACGTCGGCTTGTGGGAGATTTGCCACCTCCAGTAATCTCCCTCGCTGAGGCTCCGCCCTTGGCGAGACAAGCTCTGAATTCTCTACTGCTCTCCCGACGCGTATAGCAGAATAGTGTGTGTAAGTTGAAGCGTAAGTGGAGTGGATAGGACAAGGAAGAGGTAGGAAAGATCGCGAGAACTCCGTGGCTCGTTTGTTAGGGTTCTGCTCCGGCATTCGCTTGGTATTGATCGAAAAACACGGAAAATTACCGATGGGATCAGCCGGCGGCTAAACTTCTTCTCCAGAGAGCGGCTACATTCGGCCCTACACGTTTCCTTAAAGGGCTCGAATAGAGAAAAAAATAATACACGAGAGAGGCTGCGGTTAAAATGTTCTGAGTTCAATCTCAGTTCGGCCGGCGTTTTATTAAATATTACTGCTATAAAACTCGCCTTCAACAATATCATTCTTATTCAATGGTTCTTGACCCGTTTTAATTATATGTCTAATGGTTCTTGAGTTTGGGTCACAAGAATGCAAACACTTTTTATTCCCGACGTTTCGGCCAATTATTTGTCCTTCATCAGGGCTACAGAACAGATAACATCATTTCTTTACATAAATATGTATAGTACCATTTTATTAGTTCTATAATTTGTTAGTTTATTAACAATATAGTTTATTTGATTGTTACCTGTAAGGTTATGTATAATGTACGTCGTGCTTTCTACATGTACCTATTGTCTCTATTATCCCTATTGTATAATATCATTCTTAGGTTTGCCATGAACTGCACAATAATACTCTTGTGTATTTGAACTTAAGTTTGCTGTTTTTTGTATTTACGACGTGTTAATTTTTCAGGAGTTCTTCAGACATCTCTTGAGGAGGACGCCGCAGAGAACTACAACTTTTGCACGGAATTATGGTGGAAGGGCGCCAAGAACAAAATTTCACAAGCACCAATTGATTATTGATCAAATCCAAACGAATGTCAAAGACTCCCTTCTTCAAGACAGGTCGGAAAAACGATCTTCCTCAATCAGATTTTCTCTGAGAAAATGCAATTGAGACCATTGTCGAAATGGAATGGAATTAATTAAATCAGATTTTTGAAAAGTTAAAATTTGTGTATTATTTCTCCCTTTCCTGTATTGAAATGATACAACATTTCAATGTACATCATTCATTACGATACTCATCGCCAATTATTCCTGCATTTTTGTGTTATATCACATTTACTATATTGTAGATAATTAGTTTCCTCTTCAATTCAACTCAATTAGGTATTTTTGAAATCGGCGTCATGTCCAGTATTAATTTTGATTTCAAATTTTGTTCGTAGCTCATAGTTCAAAAAGAGTTTATCTACTACCATTGTACAACCGCGTGGATGTACAATTGTAGTAGCCCTCAGCTTAATCAATATTGTGGCCCTCTCGAAGCAATGTGTATTGCCAGAAGTACGAGGTCTTAAGAGACAATTATCACATTGGAATTTTCTTTTGTGTCATAATGTACATAAACATTGATTTAGCTCCAAAGCAATTAGTCATGTTAATGTCAATTAAATAGTATCGGCCAATAACAATTGGGCGGGCTTTATTTATTTTATTTTATTTTATTTTATTGTATTTTATTTTTTTTATTTTATTTTATTTTATTTTATTTTATTGTATTTTATTTTATTTTATTTTATTTTATTTATTATTTTTTTTTTCGTCAGCAAACAATCGGACGTCCTAGACCACCCTGACTCCAATACTATCTCTTAATTACGCACACAGAAACTGGAGTTTTAGAACACCTACTTTCTGCACCAGAATCACTCAAAACACGTTTCTGTCATTTCCGTCGAAATCGGTATTTTGCAGAATTAACTTACTTTCTATACGCTACGCATACTGTGACATACCGATATGTCACATGAAAATAAACTAACATTTATTTGAAGACTATATGGTGGAATATGCATTAGGAAATATCACGAGAGCAAGGGCTTAGCAATGACCGTGAATAAACAATGTAGTTTTTGTTTTTTGTAAATGCATTAAGAGGTGGCTGGATGCCGAAAGTAGAAAATTTGGGATTGGGCGAAGAAGTTTAGACGATCGAAAGGTCAGCTACACCAAAATATAACGAACGTATGGATTGGCTGGGTGAGAGAAGGACGGTCAAATGTTATGAAAAAAGAGGAAGGTAGTTTAATACGAAGTCTTCGAGGGTGAATCATGCAGGAAGATTTGATTCTGACCGGCATCGCGTTTCTGAACTGATCGTAGGTTCGTGAGAGGGAACGAGTATAATACAGATAGAATCGGGTTATCAGATCGTGAAATTTTAAGGACAGTAAATGATATTGCAGATATTGCATGTGGAAGTAATATTGATGCATAAATTGGGACTTTGTCGGGAGTGGTAATCGAGTAATAGATTTCGGGACTATGTCATAGGACGTAATCGGGACTGATAATTTTGATAGTTTGAGACCAGCTTGGATAGGGGCAGAAGAGGATTTCTTGGGACTTTGGACTACGGCAAGTTCGCAAGATATTTCGACTGAGAAGTCTACGAGGGACATCAACGAAGAATAGATAAGTTAACCGCGGTATAAAACTGTAAATTCAAAGATATCTTGATCAAAGGCATAACATCAAATCATTTTATTAAATTCACTAAATTGTTTGCTAAAAAGGTAACAATAAGCTTTGTTAAATTTTGTTCTTTAGAAAAGAAAGTGATCTTTCATTTAGTCAATCCAAACAGTAATGGACTAGGAATAGAATCATTCTACTTCAGATTCCCAGCTGCGCTGTATAGTCAGCGGATGCTATAATCCATTATAAAGGTAATAAGGATTATAATATATCGTGACCCATTGACCCAGCAAGCCGGACGCTAAGATCTTTGCCAGATATTAATGTAGAAAAATTTTGTATATCTCAATACAATAAAGTGAAAAGTGCAAGAAACAAAAAGGATCTGCTTTGTAAGAGTATCGTTGATCGTTGGTGTATGTCAATTTCCTTGCTCCTGATCCTGTCGGCTGCTGAGTCGCGAGGTAAGTGCCCGCCTACACTGCGCTCCCTGAGGCCCACGTGATCCGAACAGCTCATACCCATCGCGTCCATTCCATAAAGTTTCCATTTCTTTCGTATAAAAGAATTACGTATGATTTACATTAGAGATCGAGGGTTGTAATTCCCATTTTGCGTGATTTTGAGGTGTATTTATAACAATCGCAAGATAGAAATCTATTTGAAGTTACAGTAATAACGCACATCCCTCCACATCCTTCCCGAACGAATGCCGAACTGGAGGCAGTATGCCTTAGTAATACACTACAGAAAGTTCTCCTTAATAATAATATTTATTTAAGGGAACCCCCAGCTGCACGACGACGAGCAGTTAAATCTACAAAATAGAGGCAGAAAAAATTCGGTATCTTTCGAACACACATTTGAGAAAGAATGTATCTGGTTCCAATTCGACAAGCGTCCTTCTCGGTAACCTTACCAATGCCTGAAACGGTTTCCCAGGAATAAACTGGCTAAACAAGCTGCTCTACAACAGCACGAGCCTTCTCCCATTATTTTCAACTGTTGCGTAATATCAGAGCTTGATTCATAAAAGCTTAGCTTCCGGAACGCGCTCCAAAGTAATTTAATAGAAATAGTTACACATTTATAATAAAATTTAATAATTATTCAGGAGGTACTGGAACGCCGTTCCGCCCCCGTTCTGCCAGAAGTCAAGCCCTGGTAATCTATATCTATATCTTCTATATCTATACTAATATATAAAGACAGAATTGCGTTGTCTTACAGCGCGGTGAGCTCTCAATCTACTGAACCAATGCCGATGAAACTTTTGTGCTATCATTCTTTAAAGGCCTGGAGTACTATAGGCTATGATTTACAAACATAAATAGTACTATATTTTCAAAATAATTACTTTTCTGGACATTTGTAGCCTAGCTTTACATCACAGATTGAAGAGTGCATCAATGCCAATAGTTTAGCTGCGCGCCACCCGTCTGAGATCTACTACTGATTTCATCAATGTCCAGAATTTTTACGAAATTCATTGGAGTTTGAATAAGGTTATGAAATGTCGCTGTGTGAACATTTGAAAGAAAGCCGTAACTGAAGTGGTAAAGAATGTCAATTTTCATCCATTGCTTTTTGTCCGTGTTATATACCAAATGACGAGAAATCATTGTGAGTTTGAAACTGTTTAATAATTGAGGTAAGTTGAGAGAATAAAAAGTACAATAATATACAGTACAGAATATACAGTAATGGACAATGTACAATATATAGATATCGTATACAATCTAGATGTCTTCTTTTACAGAAACTTGTGATAACTGAATTGTTTGACGAAACGAGTGTCACAATTGTCAAACAAATTACAAATGTCAAGAGATGGGTAGTCTACTAAAATTTTTAATCGGCTACTCAGAGGAAAACGACTTGCTGAATTACTCACTCGCCCCAATGAAAATAATACTGCAGGAAGGGGAGAAATGTGAATACTTCTCTAAGTAGTAGGGCAGCTGTTCATTAGGACTCTCATTTTGACTATTTACACAGTTCTTAGGTACAAAATAGTAAAATGGAACACGTGAATATGGTCCACATGTGTATACTCCACAAAAATTATATATGTGAGTCTACAAGTATTTTATTTTGCAGTTTAGATTTGTTTATTGCTTTTAGTTATGAAGTGAATGTTTAGAAGCTGGAACTTTAAACAAGAAAACTGTAATTATTTGTGGAAAATTGAGCGAGGTAATTTCCAAATGGAGGTCTTGAGAAGAGAGCTATCGTGGCGTGGCCTGGCAGAGCATAGCAGGGAGTCGGGCGGAGAAGGGATACAATGGAAGAGATAGAAATAGGTCCCGCCGCAGGGCATTAAAAGATTGAATTCCTCTTCCTGTATAATAATTTACCGTAATAAATGCCCGAGCAACGCCGGGTACTTCAGCTAGAATTATAATAAGATTCAAACCCTCCAAAGAGCATTCAACGTCAAAATGTTTGCCCACACTGCGTTTCGAATTGTCGTACTAAGGATAAGAAGCCTTCAGCATATCCACTATGCTACATGTAAGTTTTAACAATTAAGTTGAACAGGTGTAATTCACATTTTCAAATAATTTTACATGACATTATATCAAGATCTAATTTGAAGAACAAATTTCATTAAGAAAAAATTTCTATTTTCAAAATCTTTTAATTTTATTTATTTAAGGTCGCTTTTCAACAACTGACTCATAAACGACCACGAGTTTCAATTTAGAATTTTCACAATACTATACATCTTGTACAATTATTCCATTATACAATTATGTACAATTCATACAAGTATATAACTTGTAAAAATATGTCAATGTTTTGGGTTCTTTTATTTTCATTACTATAATTGTAGTAAGACACCGAAAAAACTTTGCGTTATAATTGTAGAAAAACACCCCAAAAGACCACATTTTTCGAAAATTAAGACGATTCAACGAAAATCGAACTTTCGCCATGTTTGTAAGTGTACTTTGCTCTATTTAAGGAAAATGAGTAAGACATGGGAGAAAATCCGACATGTGACATCTCTAAAAGTGTATTTCACATTTAAATATTAAAAACGTGAAGCCATTTTGAAGAAAATTTTGAAATATTTTTGAGTCATCATGAAAAGTTCCAACAAAAATATCTTATATACTGTGTAGACACTGTGTTGAGCACCGATTGCCTTTTGTCGTCAACCAGTTTTGGGATACCAAGAAACCCTGTCTTGGATTCTAACTACACAATTTTATTTATATCTTATTAAATAGCATACACTTCCCATGTCAATACGTAACTAATTACTTCCTTGGCATTTTAGTATCCCCTGGGTCCTGTATACTTCCTCAGGGGACTACGAGGTTCCTTTTTGACAGTTAGAAACATCAATACTAAATTGTTCCATCACAATTTACAAGTTGGGTGCAGAGATTAATAGATACCTGTGAGCAATTAACTAAAATGTGTATCAGCATGGCCTCGAGACGTGACCCCAGCGTCTTGAGGGCACTGAATGGGGATAAACAGGTTCCCAGCACCACTGGCAGGATTTTGGCGTTGGCCACTCCATGACGTTTGGCTGCCAGAGGAAGGACTGATTGGTATTTTGGTATTTTATCACAGTTTCTTCCCCTGCTTTCACAAGGTTAGACCATCCTCGTGACGGACAGTGACGTGAACCTCCTGAGACTCGTTCCGGATATTTATTTCCAGGTAAGATTTGAGTGGAACCCTTCGGCAATGGAGAATGTGGTTACCATCGTCTGTCTAAAAATCATTTTCTATCGGATCGTATACAGTAGGTGGTCAAATTATTAGGGACAGTATTCAAAATTTGTGTAACTTTAGTTTAAAAGGTTTTTTGTGCAAATGTTTCGGTTTCTCTAAGATTTGTAGTATTTCTGTTAGCATTACTATTGTCTTTTAATAAGTTACAACATTATGCCTGCGTTATTTAAGAAATAAGTGATGTTATTTCTCATTTTGTTGAAGTTTGCTGAAAATTGCTGCTATAGTTAGGACATTCAAATATTTATTTAGTTGTTTCTTGAAAAAATAATAAAACGTATAGTATGCGTTATAATAATCAAAATAATTAAAACGTATGTATTGTTCCTTACAGCATTATTTTACGCAATTTTATGTGGAAATTTTATTTCACAACAATGTAACCGTTGTAACGTCACAAACTCGAAGGTTTTATATTTTAGTTTGGTAAGGCTTTAGACACGACTCCAAGGAACATTAGAGAAATACAAAAACTATTACTTCACTCTACACATGCACAGAGATTGCAATTATTACAGGTTTTTCAAAAAACTGTCGTTAAGACAATAAAAATAAAAATAATGATCAGAAGCATCCTCTAGAAGCAGGCCATGTGGGTAAATATGGCAAGAAAAACATATTTCATCAATATTGAGTTTTTGTAATATTTTGCAGTTATGATTCTCTGAAATCAAAGTTTTTGATTTCGGTCAACTGAAGTTCATTTGTCCGACAAAGCTCAGGAAATTTTTTTTTTTTTTTTTTTTTTTACATTTGTTGCGTCAACTCCCGACGCAACGCGTCTCTTAACCCCTTCTTGGGTGTTGAGCGCTATTGGAGTAATCCTCCGTTACATTCTACATTAAATCTGGAGTAATCCTCCGTTACTATTGAAATTTCTGTTCGTCTCGTCGCGGTCAGTTGTTAAGAGGACCGCCAGGTAGCATCTCCGCGTACACGCCTCTCACCACGCGTTCCTGCGTCACTACCCAGCGGCCAGAATTGGGAAGGAATAAGGAATGGGGTAGGGTTTAGGACACTTCACAGGGGTTGGACTAGCCCTTGTGAAGCAGCCAAACTCGTTTTGTTGGAACAAATTTCACATGAGATTCGACGGGAATCGAACCCGGATCTCCTTGGTGAAAGGCGAGCGACTTTGCTCTACGCCACGAGATGGCCCATTCCATTCAAACTATCTAATGGAGAAATCGGTTAGTGTTATGGCGTGGTCTGTGATCTCGGCGAAGGGTATATGGGGTGCCTATACATCGTAGAAGGGACCATGAGCAATAGAAGCGAGTACTAGAAACTCTGCTACTGCTATAGCTTTAAGTTCATAGAATTGTTTCTCAGCACTGAAGAATACATTTTTATACACGATTCAGAACCATTCCAGAGAGCCAGGATTATTACTGCATTCCTGGTACAAAAATATTACCGTTTTGCCCTGGACGGAGAACTCACCAGATATGAATCCTAAAGAAATCATGTGGAACTGTATGTTGAAACTTATGATGGCAACTCACCACACAGCCGATCGCCTGGCAAGTGAACTCCACCAAGAGACAATTAATTGAAATTCTCAATAAAGAATAGCTTCATAACATTGAACTGCAACAAAATGCAGAAGCCTGCGTAGAGAACATGCCGCGGCGCATTGAAGCTATAATTGCATCGAAGGACGGCGTCACTAAATACTAGTGTTCATGTATGCGTATGCGCGTCCGTGACGTGTGAGCGCGTGCAGATGCGGTACTCACCTGGTACCCACCTCTCACACGGCACTACGCAGGACGATGAGCCAACAGCGTGGTCTCAACTGCTAGCTAGGAGCACGCACAATACACACACATATCGACCTCTGGTAGCTCAGCGATGTAGCCAGAGGGCTACTAAACGAAAAGGCTAGAGGACCACCACGTAAGTGGAATGACAGGATTCGGCAGAAATATTAAACAAGAAGAAATTGAACTAATATTAATTTAATGATAGAAAGTGAAATAAACAGTTGAATTAGTACCTCTTGGAATAAAATAAATAAAACTTACAATCTAAGAAAGGAGAAAGGGAAAACAATATAAAACTGAATATACTATTTACATAATAAATTGCCTGGGTCGAGGGGTAAATTATTAATAAAATTCCTTATTGCAAATTTCAAAATTAATAATTAACATTCAACAACAAAGCTAATTAATGGAGGGATACAAAGTGAATACAATATATGAATAAATGAATTAGATTACCGGTCTAAACAAAACTGCCCTCATTACAACCCTCTTAAACAACAAATTCTGCAGGATGACTCATTTACCTTAATTTTGGAAACCCCTAAACAGCAAGAAAAAATCCTTAATTTTTGCAAAAAAAATTCAAATATTTACGGATATATGATAGTTATTAACTATTATCAACAATTTAAGAAACCATGTCAATTTTTGTTAACATATTTGTTATTACAGAAACTAAAACAACCAAATGTATTATTTAATTGTCGCTAATGACCATCGCTGTTGATGCGACAATAAACTAAAAAAAAACGTTCTCCTCCTACCTAACACATGCAGATGATATTAAGGTAGACATATTGAAACCTTTCCTTCTTTCTGTCTCACATTTTTCTCTGTTAATATCAATATTACGGCTAGCTAAGATATTTTATTTTGGGGATCTAATAAGAATATTAACAAACACATAATTATAACCAAATATCTCATGGCTTTATTTTTACTAACATTAAAGGAGTTGGTCTCGACATCCACCGTCCATTACGAGGTCTCGGCTGAAATTTTATTTTCGGTAATTTAAGATCAACGGAAAATACTATAAAATACTACTAAAAATAATAATAATCAACATACTTAATAACTTCTGAAGCGCAACAATGCGCTACGCCATTTATTTTCTCAACAAAAATCTCATGCTCATAGCCGCAGCAAATTCGACCTGCTATTCAACATTATATGTAATCGCCCTAATAATCAATTACCGATATTTCTGCAGTGGACTTCCAACAACTGGTTGCGTCCATCCCACGTTGCGTTGCCGCACTTCGCCGGGCAAAAGGAGGTCCGACACGGTATTAGAAGTTTTTCCACAACTTCTGTCACCTCAGTGTATGTCTCTATGAAGGTATTTTAAAACCGATGGAAAAGGAAAATTAAAAATGCCATGGTACGTCAGTATCACATAGAAAGAAAATGGCGGTGTTGAAAAAAATGAAGGTGAAAGAAAACAGTTTCAATAGTAACTAGAGGTGCTACAGAATGGCATAGACTTTCTCGTAGCAATTTTTTTAAATTTACTTGGTGTAGACTGGCTTTAAGGTCTTGTTCAATTCTCTGGTCAGCTACCATCTATCGTCGCCCAAATACTTCTTTTTTGACATTTTCTCAACTTTTCGGTTTCTGAATAGAAGAATCGAAATATGACTTCAATAATTTTAAAAAACAGTAAAACCTCATCCTAAATAGAAATTTTTATTGAAAATTTTCAAGCCGTTTTTAGAGAAATGGAGATTAAGCATTACTGTAAATGCGGAATTTAGAGCTCTTTTTCACAGAATTCTATTTTGTTTTCGTAAAACTTCATTTGAAGTAATTTGAATAACTTCACCTCACAAATGTAATAATGTATACAAATCGATGGAAATGGGCAAATTAACGGCGCCAGAGATATTTTAAAAAATTATATTGGTGTAACTTTTGCAAAAAACAAAAGAAAACACGAAAAGGAACTTTACGTCATATTAAACAGTGCAATTAACAGTATCTATTGGAAAAATTTGAAGAAAAAAACGGGTACATTTTTGAGAAAATGACGTTTGATCATTTCTAAAAATTCGGAATTTTGAGTTCATTTTTACAGCAAACTGTTGAGTTTTTGAGAATCTTTACTTGACACTATTTAAAGCGCATGCACTCATAAAAATAACAGCGTGAAGAAATTGCCTCTATTGAAATATTACCGACGTGAGACACAAGTAAAAAAATTAGGTTTTTGTAATTTAAAACAACAACAAAAGAATACACCAATAATGCCGTTTATGTTATCAGAGACGGTTGGTTAGGCACTAACCCTGTCAAAAATGTAAAGAGAAAATTGTGGTTCTTTTTGACAAAATCTTGTTCTCGTAATTTTTTAAATTTTTGCACAAGAACTACTAAATTTTTTGGTAATATTGTTGTAGTAAGACGCTGGAAAATTTAAAGATTTTGCAATTTTCTAAAATTCAGAGTTAACCGTGCAAATCGGACCCACGCCACCTTCATAACTGTATTTTACTCAATTCTTACAAGAAATTTTAAGAAATAAATTTGAACTGTGTTTGAGAAAACTTTAAAAATAACCAAGGGGCTTCATGTAAAATACCTCCAAATTTACAAAATTAACGGGGGGCTTTATGTAACGTATCTCCAAATCGATTTTCCGCATCATTACATAATTTTCTCTATTCTACGTATATTACTCCAGTATACACGTAAGTATACTAGAAGGTAAAAATAATTCCCAATATACTTACATAATTTATAAAGGAAATTTCATTCCGTGTATATATCAACTCGGGAAGAAAATATCCTGAGAACATATAAGCAAATAGAGAAGTGTTCTATCACGGTTCTCGATATCAGTGCAAATAAAAGCGCAGAGAGTGTTTCTTTGTTTCTAGGAAGTATAGGCATGGTCAGTTAGAACTCGCAACTAAAGTGCAAATCCACATTCATATGCAAATGTCAAAAAATTTCGAAACTAGGGAGGGGGTCCTCTAAAAAGTTTGCATGCAAACATTACATCATTTTCCAAGGGTAAAATGCTAGTCCGTTGGGTTACTACCACTACATCAATACATTTAAGCAAAACTCCCGCGCCAATGACTTATCAAAACACGAAACAACAGGGTATGCGTATCTGAAGATACAATAATGATGGTTATAACGACAATGGTGGGAAATAGAAAACCAGGAGGCAGAAAATATTATCTCATCACAAATTTGATAGTTTAAATACCATATTGTGAAAGTTTGAAAGAAATGAAGTAAGAAATAACAATTCCTCAATGACACGCCAAAAAATACGATAAGTTTCTGTATAAATATTGAAAGCGTGGTCAAGTAACAGCAAGTCGTGTACAATTCACAAAACACTCACAATGAAACATTTGTGTCTAGTTTTGCTGGCTCTAGCCTTGGCGGCGTTTGCCGTGGCTGATGATTGCCCGCCCCCACCTTCGTGGTCTCAACTTTTGAAATGTGAGAAATACGAATCATCTTGTTCAAAAGCCAAAGAAGACTGCAAGAATGGCCAAATCTGTTGTGCAGTCGACTGTGGTATGAACTGTGTGGATCCATATGATGAGGAATCTGATGAGAAATCTGAATGAAGACTGCTATTCTTGGTATGTATGTCGAAACGCATCTAAAGCAATATATCCTCTACGCACTTTCAGCAACAACACAAAATCACAACCCTTGCACAAACGCACACAAAATTGCAAATTCCCTGTGTACCTAGCATCGTTCTCATTGCCAGAGGCAATAGAGTCACACCCGGTCGTTTATGCACTCTGCATCCGAGTACACTGGCAATGGACCGAGTTCTTTGACAATCCCACTGGCAATGGAAGAGAGGTCGCAAATCCAAACAAAATGGTGGTTTCAGGAAATTTGACACTCTACTTCTTTTTATACGTATACTCTACAGTTTCGCAGCTAGTAGTAAGACCACTATTTCATAAGTATAGCAACACAATTCTAAAGAAACATTTGTACCTTCTCGTAAACTATTATACGTAACGGAAAGTTCGGTAATGCTGCATCGAAAATGATGATTTATCGACATCAAAACTAGTTTTGTAGATACCTAATACCAAAAAAAGTGGGCTCTTCCAATTTAAAACGGATAATATATAATTTTGGGGAACTTTAAATTTTGATCCTTAGATGTTTACGAATTATCTTCAAACTTCACCTAAAATGCTGTAGCCATTATTTCCGCTACTGTAGTAAATATATAGTTTGTATGCCTGAAGTCGGCAAGGTATCTTCCATGCTCAATATTCGTGTGTACCACCGCGAACTACACGTCGGCTTGTGGGAGATTTGCCACCTCCAGTAATCTCCCTCGCTGAGGCTCCGCCCTTGGCGAGACAAGCTCTGAATTCTCTACTGCTCTCCCGACGCGTATAGCAGAATAGTGTGTGTAAGTTGAAGCGTAAGTGGAGTGGATAGGACAAGGAAGAGGTAGGAAAGATCGCGAGAACTCCGTGGCTCGTTTGTTAGGGTTCTGCTCCGGCATTCGCTTGGTATTGATCGAAAAACACGGAAAATTACCGATGGGATCAGCCGGCGGCTAAACTTCTTCTCCAGAGAGCGGCTACATTCGGCCCTACACGTTTCCTTAAAGGGCTCGAATAGAGAAAAAAATAATACACGAGAGAGGCTGCGGTTAAAATGTTCTGAGTTCAATCTCAGTTCGGCCGGCGTTTTATTAAATATTACTGCTATAAAACTCGCCTTCAACAATATCATTCTTATTCAATGGTTCTTGACCCGTTTTAATTATATGTCTAATGGTTCTTGAGTTTGGGTCACAAGAATGCAAACACTTTTTATTCCCGACGTTTCGGCCAATTATTTGTCCTTCATCAGGGCTACAGAACAGATAACATCATTTCTTTACATAAATATGTATAGTACCATTTTATTAGTTCTATAATTTGTTAGTTTATTAACAATATAGTTTATTTGATTGTTACCTGTAAGGTTATGTATAATGTACGTCGTGCTTTCTACATGTACCTATTGTCTCTATTATCCCTATTGTATAATATCATTCTTAGGTTTGCCATGAACTGCACAATAATACTCTTGTGTATTTGAACTTAAGTTTGCTGTTTTTTGTATTTACGACGTGTTAATTTTTCAGGAGTTCTTCAGACATCTCTTGAGGAGGACGCCGCAGAGAACTACAACTTTTGCACGGAATTATGGTGGAAGGGCGCCAAGAACAAAATTTCACAAGCACCAATTGATTATTGATCAAATCCAAATGAATGTCAAAGACTCCCTTTTTCAAGACAGGTCGCACAAACGATCTTCCTCAATCAGATTTTCTCTGAGAAAAAGCAATTGAGAACATTGTCGAAATTGAATGGAATTAATTAAATCAGATTTTTGAAAAGTTAAAATTTGTGTATTATTTCTCCCTTTCCTGTATTGAAATGATACAACATTTCAATGTACATCATTCATTACGATACTCATCGCCAATTATTCCTGCATTTTTGTGTTATATCACATTTACTATATTGTAAATAATTACTTTGCTTTTAAATTGAACTCAATTAGGTATTTTTGAAATCGTCAAGTCCAGTATTAATTATGATTTTGTTCCTAGCTCAGAATTCGAAAAATGTTTTTCTACTACCATTGTACAACCGCGTGGATGTACAATTGTAATAGCCCTCAGCCCAATCAATATTTTGCCCCTCTGGAAGCAATGTGTACTGCCAGAAGTACAAGGTCTTAAGAGACATATATCACATCTGTATTTTCTTTTTTTCATAAAGTACATAAACATTGATTTAGCTCCAAAGCAATTAGTCATGTAAACGTCAATTAAAGAGCATCGGCCAATACCAATTGGGCGGGCTTACTTTTTCTTTTTGTTGTTGTTGTTGTTGTTGTTGTTGTTGTTTTGTTGTTGTTGTTGTTGTTGTTGTTGCTTAGCAGTCGTTCAGTTGATGACTCGTTACTTCAATACTGCACTTTGAGGAAGAAATTATATATTTTTATCATTATAAAAAACACAAATATTAAATCTACAAGTTTCTAATGAACCACAAATTTCTTGCACACACATGTCAACATGTTGAAGATTTTGGCCGATACCTGATACAATTCTTTCTTAAAAATTCAACAACTTTATGATATCTACACAAACTTATAGGTTTCAAAACCTTTGACCTCTGGCATAAAAATGTATTTCATCTCCGGTGATTCCACGAACTTTTGTCAGTCTTTTCATTTATACTTTTAGATTTTGACGGCGTCAAACTGGAGCTTGCCTCTGCTGATTCTTGAGACACATTTGACAGTTGTCAAAGGGTTGACAAACTTTGTTCGAAAAACGCAATTTTCAGATTGTCTGACACATGCCAATAGTTCGCAAATTCAGAATATTTTTAATGAACTATGAATGTGATTCTATCACATTAAAAGATCAATCAAACAATAAAAACATACTTTCAATTATTTGTGGTTTTAAACAAGACGCTGTTTTGAACCAGATTTAACGCGAAATTATTTTTCATCAGCAAACAATCGGACATCCTAGACCGCCCTCTCCAAAACTGTCTTCTCCAATACGTGTCCACAAACTAGAGTTTTAGAACACCTACTTTCTGTACCAGGAACACCCAAAACACTTTTCTGAGATTTCCGTCAAAATCGGTATTTTGCAGAATTAACTTACTTTCTATACACTACGCATACAATAAAGTGAAAAGTGCAAGAAACAAAATGGATCTATTTTGTAAGAGTATCGTTGATCGTTCGTGCATCTCACTTTCATTGCTCCTGATCCTGTCGGCTGCTGAGTCGCCCGCCTACACTGCGCCCCCTGAGGCCCACGTGACCCGAACAGCTCATACCCATCGCGTCCATTCCATAAAGTTTCCATTTCTTTCTTTTCGTGACATTTCTTTATGTGACAAAAAATTCCAATATTTTATAAAACATACCTTAAAGTTAAAAGATGGTTTTAAGTTCTCAGAATTTCAACTTGGGCCAGTTTCATGCTTTCAAATGTAAAATTTATGCGCCAGTGACGCGACGCCCTGACTGACACACGTAAAGGCCAAACATACAGAAAAGTAGATGCGCAGGCAAAATACTTGCAGATGAATTGCAAAGTTATCTCTTAGCCGAACAACAAAACAAAAAGTTCAGTTTTATCTTGGAAACACTTTGGATAATTCTTAATTCAGACGTGATATTTTTAATAATTCCTTACCGCATTACTATAGTTCATATAATTATTATATGTAGATCCTTGCATAAAATCTTCTTGTAAACACCTGGATATTCCCGCCAGCTAAAATGTGTCAATACTCCAAATGTTTGGTCTAAGAATTGAATAACAGTGAATAAATTAGGCAAGTTTACGCAACCCAAGAAGTTTCGAATCTGCTCTCTTTGCAAGAAACTCTTCCTCGCCACAGTTGGCTTTCTCCCATCTACCTCGGCGCATTGAAACAACACAAACGCTGTGAAGATTCGCCGCCACAGGAGCAAGAGGGAACGGAAGACTCCGCTGTCCTAACTTCTCTCGCTGTCCTAACTTCTCTAACCCTCTCCCCACCACCACAACAGAGAGCACTTACGCAGAAGGCGGAGAACTTTTGGAGAAATAAAAACCTACGACAAAACAACGCCTCATATCTATTTCTATAATTTTGGGGTGAAATTTTGGATTACAACAATATCTGTTTTTTCTCGACTGCTCAAATATATTCGTGCAATAATTGGAAGCAATAGCTCCAATGGCTCAAACGATTTTGTTAAATAAACAGAAATGCACATCCATTTTTATATACTAAGACTATGTTATTACCTGGCTTTGCCCAGATATTTATTTGTCCTTTCTACTCCATTTCCCCAACTGCACTGCCCTTTCCGCTCACCTACATGTAGAAATATTTATATTGGATGGCATATTCTGCAATTGGTTCGACAATCTCACCTTAATCATCACAAAAAGTATTTGTGTTTCTTTAGGAAAAAACATCCATCTTTCATTATAACCAACCACTTCCTTATGACGAAAATCATTTACGTAGAAATTGCAGTGGTGTAGCGTTGTGGGGGCAGTAGTGCGGGCGCCCCGGGCGGCACAAAAATTTGAACCATTTCATTTCATATTTTTGTCGCACATACGATTCGGACCGATTGAAACGAGCATGGAATCTTTCATTACTGCCTCTGTAACTTGTTTTTTTCTTTTATTTATTAAAAATAAAAAATATCAGAACAATTTAAAAAAAGTAGTTTTGTTTTTAATTCTAACAATTATATTATTTTTCAACAAAAATATAAATCGTATCAGTATTGTTCCACTTGTAATTGGAAATCGAATTGTGTTTTATACTCAAACGCTAATAACTTAATTTTGTTGATCGTCAAGATATGATCAAAAGTGTTCCATATCCGTTATAGTAATTTGCTTACTGGTTAGCAAGTAGTGTACGTGTTAGAGTTTTTTAATTAAATGTGATTATTATATTGTAAAACATATATACTTGACTTTTATTTGTATGCTGCACAATACGCAATAATAATGATTGTTCTTACCGAAAAGTTTTACAATTACTGAATATTCAAGCCTTTTAAATCGAAATACCTAAACATGGGGACGGCAAAATTTCCTCCACTCCGGGCGGCTGGCACCCACGCTACGTGGTATAATGATGTACTACTTGGCCTGCCTGAGCTTTCTTTCCTCATACAGCAGTAGAAACTGAGACGATATGTATTAGAAAGCTCCAGCTTCGCTTCTGCTCGGGCCGGGAATGGAACCCGGGACCGCTTCACAGAGAGGAAGCTCGCTGTCCAAGAGGCACTCGAGGGGCTACAAATGGCACAGACTTTCTCGTAGTAAAAGCTTCTAATTTCCTTGGTATGAACTGACATTACGGTCTTGCCCAGCGGCCATCTATCGCCGCCCAAAAAACATTTTTTTGACATTTCTGTCAATTTTTCGGTTTCCTAATAGTAGAATCGAAATATTACTTTAAGAACGTTAAAGAAGAGTCAAACCTCGTCCTAAGTGGTAATTTTCTTGAAAATTTTAGAGCTCTTTTAAGAAAATGGCGTGTAAGCGTTACTATAATGCAAAATTTGAGGCTCTATTTCACATAACATTTTTGAGTTTTAAGAAAACTTCATTTATAGTCATTTGCACTTTAACTCGCAAATGCAATAGTGATTATAAATCACTGGAAATGTGCGTAACGACCTGAGAGATTTAAAAAAAAGTATTTGTTTAATATTTGTTTGAAGAAATATTTTGGGACCATTTTTGAGAAAATTGCGTTTCAGCTTTCTGAAAATACGGAATTTTAAGATAATTTTAACAGTAAAATTGTTGAGTTCTCGAGAAAATTATATGACAATATTTAAAACACATTGCACGTAAAAACAATAATGTGAATGCCGCTAAAGTAAATATTAATAACATGAGAGACAAACCATGATTTTTGAAAAAACAAAAGAATAGAACAATATGGCGTTTATGTCATCTTATAGGATGACAGTTGTGCATTGAGTGCATTTTGAAGTATCCCTACCAAAATTTTAAAGAAAAATTTTGGAGTCGTTTTTAATAAAAGTTTGAAAATGTCCGGGGCGCTATATGTAAAGTACTTTCAAATTTTAAAGAAGGTTTTCCAAAATCGCAGCGCCTCCAGTCAAGCCAGACGGTCTGGGGAATATCGAATTTTGAAAAAATCCTACGTATAGTTTAGGCTTTAGTGGACAGACAAACAGACAGACGGATGGAGGGACGTTTTTTCGGACTCGCTTTTTCGGTATCAGGGGACCCCAAAACGTGTATTTCCGTTGAAATCTCGAAATCGATTTTCTACAGCATTACATAACTTTCTCAATATCACTTATATACTCGCTCCGCTAAGACGTGCATGCACTGCACTACCGCTCATGTCGGAATACCAGTCGATAGCTTTGAGCCTACCCGATCTGGCGCGTTGCCCTCTAGGAAACACACCTGGAAGGGGACATCACACCAGCCGTTGTGCAGGTCGGCGCCGGATCCCATTTTCCAACAGCGGAGGATCGGCACCTTTTCGCAACTCTAGCATGCACTTCATACAGGAGGTAATGCATTTGAAACACCGGAAACACAATAAGCAATTAATAAAATAAAAAAATACTTGCCTTCACAGAGAAATGACGAGAAATAAAAAGGTATAATGTAACCGTGTTAATTTTTTATGCGGATACATTTCTCTTTCGCTGCTAGAACCTTGAAACTTCTGACGAAAAATATTAATATTCCTTCCAACTACTTCGCACTCCATCTGACATTTGTTAGCGGTTAGATCTGACAATCAGGCAGGCTCTCGAAAAGCCTCTTCAGAATAGTGTGTCCTCCACACAACTCGAGAAGGAAGATACATATAACACATCAATCTGCAAACCAGAGAATCGTCTTGAGCATGCAGTGGTTTGTGTAGAGCGCCTGAGGTGTGAAGAGCTCTGCAGAAAGGGGAAGTTGTTGTCAAGAGCGTGCACGGACGGTGTTCGCGAGAGACCTTGTGGCTCGTCCCCCCTCCCCCGCCCCTCACCGTTCCGCTCCTCCTCGCGTCTAATTGCGCTGTTTCCGGTCGCCAGCGGAAGAGGCCGCGCAAGTAAACACACCTGTCCCCACCCCACCCCACCCTCCTTCCCCTTCTCTGCCCATCCCCCGAGCCTGTCCCGTCCTCTCTCAGCCTCCTCTGCCTCTCCTCCGGTTCCCACTCCCGCCTTCGTCTCTCCTCAGTTTTTACACCCGCCCCCGACTTTGCTCTTGCTAGACGAAGGAGGCAACAGGCCCGCCAGTACTTCTGGGGCCACACGGCAGAGCTCTTCGTTGTAACGTGGTCAGCAGGTGGAGATAGAAGCCGACAGAAACCAGGGGCTTCCTGAGGAAATTGCCTCTGGCAGGTTGGTGGCTTGTCACCGCACGTGCGCGGTTTTAGTGGTGATACACTTCCCAGACAGCAGTAAAAGTACTCGATGCGTGCGCACATTTTTGTTAAAGATATTCTCCCCAGACGTACACAAGTTCGCGTGCGTATATCGACGGAGTTTTAATGTGAGTATTTTCCCCTCCAACAGACCTTGCCCATCGATTTTTTATTTTTGCCACCTTTCCTTCGCAGAGTGAATACTTGCCTGTGGGAATTCGACACGAATTGCCGTGATATCCAGAGTCCACCTTTGCGACGGCTAGCAGGATCTTTCTCTTCCAGGTATCTCGCCACGAGGCAGGGATTAACTCAAATCTTCCGGCTGGTACCCGATTTGTGTGGTAGTGGATAGTATGTTGAGTGCGTGAGAGGAGCCAAGAATGAGGAACGTCAGATTGTGCTTACTTTGTGAACCGTATTTTAGGGCGCTGCACCGGTCTTAGCGTGGTATTGATCGGAGAAACCATAGAATTATCGTACAGAAAACTGTTGGTTTAGGCCTAGCTAAACCACAAACACTGTCATTCGGCGTAAAAACCTCTGGCGAAGTCTGGGCTTACCAGCGGCGTCCAGGCCTTGCGGTCTCTCTGTCCCCCAGGGCCCCACAAACACTCTGGAACGTCCAAATTAAAGGCGCTGCATCGGAAACAATTGTCACTGAGACAACTCAGTCGGTCAGGTCGTCTGTCTAACCGTCTCTTTGGTTACCCTTCTGTTTGTTTGTTCGTCTATCTAACCACCTCTCTGCCTGTCCGTCTATCAGACAGTTCGTCTCATTGCCTGCAGTCTGTTATGTTATGTCGCTCTGATAGGTGACATTATAGTGTACCATGCTACCGGGTGTGGTGGCTCAGGGCATCAACTGATGTCACTGCAATCCCTCTGTCCGGGAAGTCCTAGGATTCGAGCCCGGTCGGTGGCAGGATTTTCGAGTAGCTACACAGCTAGGTCGAATTCAGCCCTTCTGTAGTTTTCTGTGATTTCTCCGATCAACACAAGGCGAATTCAGAAGCAGTACCCTAGCAAACGGGCCACGAAATGCGCGCGATCGTTTCTTTCCTTTCCTTGTCACCCCTTATTTACACACACTTACTCTTACATGCATCACACATTCCAGAAGACCAGACGGGAGCTTAAAGCTTGTACCGGCTGGGGCGATGCCTGGCTGGTGTTGTAATCGGAAAACCTCGCAAGGCGACAGTAAGGCCGGATTTCGCTATCCAATGGGCGCGGGTCATCGCCGCCTCCCGCGATAAATCATTCACTACACTTACGGGACTAATGGCCTTAGCAGTTGACACGCCCGGAATCACAAATGCTCCACTATGCCGTGCTGTCTTGGGGATTGACCATCGCGCTTGCAGGGGCTGCCCTCATCGCAAGACGCTGGCTGCGGCGGCGGTGGCGTTGGCGTTGGTGGTGGCGCTGGCGGCGGCGTGTGTGGGCGCGGTGGGCGCGGGGCTGGCGCCGCCCGCCGTCCCCGCCCCCGCGCGGGCGCTGGTGGAGGCGCTGGGCGCGGTGGCGTGCGCGCGCGCCGCCCGCGGCCCCGCCCTCGTCGCCCTCTCGCACGCCCCGCACGCGCTCAGCGACCGCGTGCTGCGCCGGATACAGGTGCGACTGGCGCGCTCACGCATGCTCACCCACCACCCATCGCCTACACCCCTGGCTATGCTGTAGAGCAGCGGATCATTGGGGCAATATTGGAATACACACTCTGTCAGAATTGATACACGCAAAATCCTACACCAACTACGTGCTTTATCCACATGTCGTGGTTCATCACTATACTTGGGGTTTCGTGACGTGGCAGCTGAGGGTATTTACTTCACGATGGAACGTTGCACGGCTTTTCGCGTCTTTCTCGGTCGTGCCGCTTGAGTCGCTCGTTCTGCAGCACTGCTTGATACGGCCGCGATCATGCGACATCTTGCGGCAGGACCGAGAAAGACGCAAAAAGTCGTGCCATATTCCATCTTGAAGTAAATACCCTCAGCTGCCACGTTACGAAAACCCAAGTAGAATACTCAAAATGTCGTTCTAGGGCGTGCGTTTTGCTTAAAGTATTTTAATCGACACTTTCCATGTAAACTTGACACTATTTGTGCACGAAAATGAACTAGTCGTCCAACTGTAATATATTTAAATAATTATTATTATTTATAACTTTCAAAACTCTAATAAAACATATTAAGATGAAAATACCCGCTAGAGCCGTCACGCTAAGTTCGTTGTATACATTACTTTATTATTGTGTAAAGTCTGTCTGAATTAAAAAAAGTATTATCAATGGGTAACATACTGAATTTAATTCTGTTTTCTTTCATTCATATAAATAGACGTATAAATTCATACAAAGAGATGTTCCATTTGAGGATTGGCTGAATTTTTCTCATAGTACGTCAGTCGAGAAAAATGCCTCACTCGTTCCTATCGTCGTACGTGAGGTAATAATTTCCTCTCGGAGATAAAGTATCTTTATCGACGTGTGTAATATTTGAATTGATTATATTCCATTATTTTTCATAAATGCAATATAAGAAACACGTATACCTTAAGAACGTAGTATGGTGGGAAGCGGAGTTGATACTGGCACGAGAGTTGAGAGAAACAGTTGAGGCTCATTTTATAGAATTGGTACGTGCTAAATACAATGTCGCTGTCGCTTGCATAATGAGGGTCTTTGACTTTCTGAGTAATAAATATATAAACTCAAAGTTCTTTCGATTACAATCGTCTAATATCGTTTGCATATAGAAGGAGAACACTAGATAAGATCCAACCCTGGATCCTCATTTTCTACACAACAGTTTGGCAAAATATTTGTCACCTTCCTTGCACTGTTACAAATTTTTATAAAAACGTTCTCCATTCAACAAACAATTTATTTTCAAGTAGTTCTCGAAAATATTTCATCAAAGGAAACAATATCAACTTCAATTTCCTGAATCACAGTATTTCTGGCCAACTACGCAGCTACCCTTCACAACTAATTTAATAATCACAGAACATATAGTACACATTTAGTAATTATGTGTACTAAAGGTAATTTTTTTAATACTCCGAATATTAATCTGAATCATTCGGATCCATAATAGTAGTATTAACGTTAGTATGCAGCTTTAGATCAAATACCTGTCCCGTCTATATTCAATTCGAAAATAATGGCGTTTTCTTTTCAGATCCACGCAAGAGAATGTTAGTGTTACGTCTCTTTAATTGAATCACCATTGTTTGCAAAGTTCTTTCACAATACTACTGGTTCTTAAATCGCACATTGGGAACCGTTCACGATCTTTTGGGGTATATACAGGGTTTACGTGCAGTTCAGGTTTTCTCAGACGTTGCTGAATTGATAACCTCTAGACGACATGTAATTGACACGTTGATGACAGAGACACTCGGAGAGAGACAGACAGACACAGATAGATGGACAGAGACAGACAGAGACAGGCAGACAGAGACAGGCAGACAGAGACAGACAGAGACAGAGACAGACAGAGACAAGTCAAAGGAGAAAGGAAAGAAGTCGGGAATGGTCGGGCTACCAAGGTTGGAGGAGTCGCTCACCTTTGAGAGGAGCCCACCCGAGTTTGATGATGCACCCGAGAGCGAATGGAAGACAGTCGAGGCAAGGAGGAAGAAACCATCGCACTCCATTCCCATGCCTCGGGATGATTTATAGTATAGCGTTCGTTTGGCACTAACCGTTCCAAAAAGTTGATGATGCACCCGAGAGCGAATGGAAGACAGTCGAGGCAAGGAGGAAGAAACCATCGCACTCCATTCCCATGCCTCGGGATGATTTATAGTATAGCGTTCGTTTGGCACTAACCGTTCCAAAAAGTTGATGATGCACCCGAGAGCGAATGGAAGACAGTCGAGGCAAGGAGGAAGAAACCATCGCACTCCATTCCCATGCCTCGGGATGATTTATAGTATAGCGTTCGTTTGGCACTAACCGTTCCAAAAAGTTGATGATGCACCCGAGAGCGAATGGAAGACAGTCGAGGCAAGGAGGAAGAAACCATCGCACTCCATTCCCATGCCTCGGGATGATTTATAGTATAGCGTTCGTTTGGCACTAACCGTTCCAAAAAGTTGATGATGCACCCGAGAGCGAATGGAAGACAGTCGAGGCAAGGAGGAAGAAACCATCGCACTCCATTCCCATGCCTCGGGATGATTTATAGTATAGCGTTCGTTTGGCACTAACCGTTCCAAAAAGTTGATGATGCACCCGAGAGCGAATGGAAGACAGTCGAGGCAAGGAGGAAGAAACCATCGCACTCCATTCCCATGCCTCGGGATGATTTATAGTATAGCGTTCGTTTGGCACTAACCGTTCCAAAAAGTTGATGATGCACCCGAGAGCGAATGGAAGACAGTCGAGGCAAGGAGGAAGAAACCATCGCACTCCATTCCCATGCCTCGGGATGATTTATAGTATAGCGTTCGTTTGGCACTAACCGTTCCAAAAAGTTGATGATGCACCCGAGAGCGAATGGAAGACAGTCGATGCAAGGAGGAAGAAACCATCGCATTCCATTCCCATGCGTCGGGATGACTTATCAGTGAGAGCCAAAGAGGGGGCGACGTACGCGGAAAGTTTGCTACAAATACAGGAATCCCCGAAGCTTGGAAAACTGGGCCTCAATGTAGTTAAAATAAGAAAGAGAGGCACGGGAGACCTGCTTTTCGAGATGGGATCCGCGGGCTGCTCGAAGACAGCGCAGTTTCAGATCGCAGTGCCAGATCAACTACAAGGAAAAGTGGAGATAAAGACTTTGTCAAGTGAGGTACTCCTGGAGATTAAAGTTCTGGACGAAGTCACGACGAACAAAGAAATTGTTTAGGTCTTTGAGAGAGCTGGAGGGAGCCAAGGACAGAAAAGTAGTTGTTAAGTCCATTTGCATCGCCTACGGAAGTGCCCAAACGGCCGTGATTGCAGTACCAGTAGGAAGCCAGGAAAGCGGTTCGAATGAACAAACTTCGCATGGACTGGGTTAGATGTAGCATTCGCGAGAAGAGAGTTGCGTCCAGGTGTCGCAGGTGCTGGGCTTTTGGGCACCTGGCGCGAAACTCCATCTCGTGGCGAAGAGCGAAGTCGCTCGCCTTTCACCAAGGAAGCCCGAGTTCGATTCCCGTCGAATCTCATGTGAACTTTGTTCCAACAAAACGAGTTTGGCTGCTTCACAAGGACTAGTCCAACCCCTGTGAAGTCTCCTAAATCCAACCCCTTTCCTAATTCCTTCCCAATTCCGGCCGCTGGGTAGTGACGCAGGAGCGCGTGGTGGGTGGCGCGTACGCGAAGATGCTACCTGGCGGTCCTCTTGACAACTGACTGCGACAAGACGTGACGGACCTAATATTAACGGAGGATTACTCCAAAATTAAAAAAGGCGCTGTTATTAATGGGGGATTACTTCTAAAGCTCAAAGCGCTCAACGTCCCCCACGGGGCTGGGAAACGCGCTGCGTCAATTGTCGACGCAACAAATTAAAAAAGAGTCATCGATGTGGTGAAGGAGGGCATTTTGTTGAGACCTGCATTAAGCCCCCTAAATGCTGCCTGTGTCAAGGGAAAGTCACTGAGACGCATGCAACTGGTAGCTATAAGTGCCCCTATTATCAGAAGGCAGACAGAGACAGACAGACAGACAGAGACAGACCGACAGAGACAGACTGACAGAGACCGACATACAGACACAGAGAGAGACAGTCACAGGGAGAGACAGACACAGAGAGAGACAGACACAGAGAGAGACAGACACAGAGAGAGACAGACACAGAGATACAGTGACAGATACAGGGACAGAGAGATGAGAAGAAAGAGAAACGAAGAGAGAGAGAGACAAAGATAGAGACAGAGAAAGTGAGAGACGGAGAAAAAAACAGAGAGAAAAGAGGAGAGAACTGAGAGAGGAATGGAGAGAGAAAGAGAAAGACAGAGAGAGGAAGAGAGATGGAGAGAGAGAGAGGACATGTCAGGAAACCAGTCGGGAGCTGATTGCTTGTTCCGGCTAGGGCGATACCTCGCTAATAGGAGATACAGGGTTGGGGAAGGTTAGGGCCACCTCTCGCCATAATAACTTGCACTACACTTACATCACTCGTGTCCTTAGCAGTTGGCGCGCCCGAAAACACTAATCACTAGGGGGCGGATTTCGATGATTTAAAACCTCACCAAAAATGATCAATAAAATGCCCTTAAAATGTTTTTAAAATGCCCTAAAAACTCAGAAAAATAATGTAAAAAATCTTATCGAAACCAGTTCGGATGAATAACTCGAGCTCTTGGATACGTTACTGATGTAATCTAGGTTTCTTCCATTCGTTCGAGTGAACGTAACTTGCAAACTTTTAGTTTTGACTGTTGCTTGCCAGAACATCTCTGTGTTCAGTTATCCCGAAATCGGCCGAACCTGCAATGACGCTGATATACGTCAAAATAATTAAATACAACGGCTGTCAAAACAATTTCTGAGCAAACAAATAGAATAGACTACTTAGTAATTCTGAGAAAAACATTTGTTGCATCTCGTAAATATGATTTGAAGCAATTACCATTAAAAATGACATTAAAATCGATGAAATCAGCAAAAAATGCATTGAAAATGACGGAAAAAGGTACAAAATGACTTATCAGTCGAAATCGACAAAAAATGCGAAATAATGCGCTATAAAAATGGGTCGTTTCCTCTTGTCATGAATAAAAGAAAATGAAATCCGCCGTGCGCGTCCGCTGTGTGCGCAGGAGTGCGCGTGGGGCGTGGTGGTGACGAGCGGCGAGGGCGCCGGGGGCGGAGGCGCAGGCGCAGGCGCCCGCCCGCAGCGCGAAGCCGCCCTGGTGCTGCTGCTGGCCTCGCGGGTGAGGCAGCTCCCACTCAAACACGCGTGGCCAACCTGAAACACCTGTCATATGGTTGCGGGTCCTCTTCCCTCACTTCCCCGTATTGCTCATCTCGGCAGTTTGCGCAGCGGCTCTAAAGCGGGGGGGGGGGATGAAACGACGCGCGATAGCCGGCCGTGCCGTGCATAACGCAGCAAAACACATTGGGATGATTTTGAAGTCTTCAATTTACTGGAAAATATTTCTTAAATATATACTTTATCTGCTTTTATATTAAGAGGGTGTTCTTCCCCGACAAGAACTAACAACCTCTCGTCAGCCACAATAAATGACCCCGCGGGCCTCATGCGGCCCGCGGTCCACAAGTTGGACAACCCTGCCCTAAAAGAAACCAACGATGCCTTCCTTTACATGGCAGGCCCTGCATTTCGTCGTCTCGCAGAGAAAGAAGGCATCACTCGTGGACGAAACAGGCGATTTGAATTTTGCTCGGAGCCTTCTTTTAGCCTTGATCTTTGACACGCAGTAAATCTACAACATGGGACAGCTGGCTTTACTTATCCTACAAAAAAGACGTACGAAGGATTTTTTTGTCTTAAAAAGTCAATGGATTTGATTGTAATATCTTCGACACCCGAAAAGTCCAAATCTTATTGTTTGTTAGCTGTTGTTTTTTGGGAAAAAACTGAAGATCACGCTGTCTCTGTCATCCAATCACAACTACCGTGAATTAGAAAGTTGGGAATGAATTAGTCAGGAGTTGCTTCTAAATCGTACATCAATCTCATGGCGCAACAATTATAAAATTATAGTTGTTATAAAGTCACTCAGATTTCACCCAGAGTCGACAAGGTACTTAAAATTATAGTCAAGTCATTTAAAATCAAAACAGTTTATGAAAGAAAACAATAAATCGTGCCATGTATACTTCGATTCTTTGAAGTGGCCGATGGCATTAGGGCATGGCAAGATTTATTTTATGTGGCAGGAGATGAACAATGACCTAATGTCATCGGCCACTTAAAAAATCGAAGTATAATTCCAATGCTTATTGCTTTCAAATGCGCACTGTTGTCATCGTTTGGTTTTTGCTCTCCGAAACTCTAGCAATGTCGAAGCCTACGATTGGCCCCCAGATAAGATCTTCTTTTCGTCCCTTGGGGCTATGGGAGTGTTTTTCGGCTCCCTAACCCTCTGCTCTTATATATTTATATATCTGCCAACCTTTTTAGACTTTGCTGTGCTTATTACTAACCTGTACAATTTTCCAGTCACTAATTCTCCTTTCCCTAATATCCGGAATGTTACCTGTAAATTTCCCCAATTCTTTCAAAAAGAGGGACCTTATCATCTCTTTATTTGACCTGAGTCTAGCCGGAAGGTCCTAGGGTTCGATTCCCAACGGTAGCGGATTTTCAACACTAGCTACATAGCTGGGTCGAATTTAGCCTGTCTGGAGGACAATTCTGACGCACGATCTGATCTGATCGTTGTTTTCCGTGGAGTCGTCTAACAATGACAGGTGAATACCGAAGCAGAGCCACAACACACGCGCGATCTTTCCTTTCTTTATTCGATTTCTAAGCGACCTCTCCTCTCTCATTATTGCCCCTCGCCTCCCCTTATATGCTACACTTGCTAAGTACCACATACAGTCGGAAGCTTTGTTTATCCGAGTAGGAGCGGTGCCCCACTCTGGAGATACCTCGAGGAGGAAACTCCGTAAGTTGATTTGTATGTCTGCGCCAAATCTCACTTTCTAGCAGGGATGGAACACCGCTGCCTCCCATGATTCATCATTCATAAAACTCACGGAAGCAATGAGCAAGGTAGTTGACGCGCCCGGAATCAGTCAATTCTCACTCACTGTTGAGTCGCAGCCTCGGAGTGTTTTCACTCCCAGATATTTCCGCCAGATGGGACAAGCACAGAGCTCTCGATTTGTCTCCCAACACGAGGCCGTCGAGCGTGCGAGTGTGTGTATAATGGGAGAGGAGGAGACACAGACGTGCGTCAGATGAAGATTTCTAGTGGTGAAAATGCGCCAGCGTGTGTTTCTCGCTTGTGTGTTGGCGAGGTGTCGGCAGGGGCGTGGTGGTCGCCGCTGGCGCCGCACGTGGTGGTGCTGCCCCGCCCCGACGGCCTCCCCGCGCTGCGGTGGGCGCGCGCGCTCTGGCGGCGGGGCGTCGCCGCCCTCGCCGCCGCCGCCCCCGGCCCGCCGCCCCGCGGCGCCCACGTCCTCTGGTAGCTACTCATCACCCTTCACAGCAACTAACACGCGGTAGCAGACACCCATACGTGTGATATTGGCCTCCTGCCGTTAAATGCTTAGCACAATACCACTTTCTTGTAAGAATAAATCATAGGAATACGAAATGCACATTCTTTGAATACGAACACTCATAGGCCGTTTCACAAATCCATAAATTATTTCTTTCGATTATTTTCAACAGGCGGTGGACTGTTCTATCCTTAATGGAGCAAGCCCCGCTCCGAACAGGCTCTTTCCGACCATGCCCTGCAGCGCCCCCCCCCCTGCGCCCCTACCATCCCACCCACGCCCAACCACGCCGAAACGCATTACCCGTTGCATATCTGTCTTTTCCGATTTTATACATCTAAGTGATTTATTTTGAAAAATCTTTTCTTACTAGTTACATACGACATAATACTCATGTCATTCCAAATTTTACGTTTCTGATTTGATTATTTTGGCCCTTAGGCCCACGAGCGTTGCGTTGACGTGCGTCACCAAACGCTGATGACGTCAGCTGCCTGCGTATACGAGTCACTAAGCGCGCGTCGTAGAATAACACGTATCTTATGCGAAATGGTGCACGAGCGCTCTTGGGGACGTGCGCTGTTGCCGACCTGAAAGCTAGAAAACGCACGCTACCTTCAATTACGCAGTAGTTCGAGCGTCTGGAAGTCCTTTTAATTCTTATTTAAATGACCTAATGCGAATGAGCCACGACCCCTTTTTCGACACTTTTTGGCTATTTTTATGTACTTTGAACGCATTTTGGATTGTTAATGAGTTATTGAACCGTCTCGGTT
The DNA here is from genome assembly GCA_011170035.1 of Teleogryllus occipitalis. Lineage (NCBI taxonomy): Eukaryota > Metazoa > Arthropoda > Insecta > Orthoptera > Gryllidae > Teleogryllus > Teleogryllus occipitalis. The sequence continues at coordinate 50,073 of BLKR01015480.1, forward strand.
TGCAACCACCAACCGCCTGTTCATACGTTGGTAGCATGGGGCTCTTCGGGTGGAAAATATGTTCCAAAATATGCTGCAGGATTGTTCGAGTAGAGCAGTGGCAAGTACAGACTTTCATTTAAATGGCAATGGCCGAAAATGTATTTATTTTTTCATTAATGAACTTTTTCTCAAAAACTATTGTTTACGATTTATTAAAATTTACAGGATACAGTTACTATAGCAATTAACAGACTTATTATACAAACATTTTTCAATAACAAAAAAAATGTAAAAAATAATGTTTCTCCAAAGAAGCTGAAAAAATTAGGGCAAAAGTTAAATTGAAAATAATACTAATTATTTTTTAATGAACTCAAAGAATGTCAAAATAATAACAATGGCTATATCGTTCGGTGTCCGAAATTTCATAATTTTCTAGTTAACCGTTTGCTAGAACAGGAACAAAGTGAGCTCGGGTCTGCCAACGCACCGCTCGCGTGGCGCAGGTGGCGCGCGCCCGCGTGGGCGGGGCGCTGCGGCGGGCCGCCGGCGCCGGGTGAGGCGCTGCGCGCGCGCGGGGCGCAGGGGCTGCTGCGCGCGCTGGCGCCGGCCGGCGGCGGCATGGACCTGCGCGGCTGCGCGCTGCGCGTGGGCGCGCTGGCCTTCGCGCCGTACGTGGTGTGGGGCGCGGACGGGCGCGTGGCGGGCGGGCTGGACGTGCAGCTGGTGCGCGCGCTCGCGCAGCGCCTGCGCTTCACCCCGCGCTTCGTGCACCTGCCACTGCGCGACTACGAGCGCGGCATCCACTTGCTCAGCGCAGGTCAACCAGCCTTACTTCTCAATTCACTCACTCTTTCATTAACTCGTTCATTCATTAGCCAATTCACTCACTCATTCATTCGATTACTATCACATTTACTCGTTAATTAATTCAATCATTCATTTATTCACTTATTTATTCAATCATTCATTAATTCATTTACTCTTATTTATTAAATAATGTATTTATTTATTCATTCACTCATTATTGTTCATTAATTCATTACTCTTGTTATGGTTTATCACAAGGGAAATAAAAAATACTAGGGAAAATAATATAAATTGAATATATCGTAGTAAACACGATAGGCGTAACAATGGCCGAAGGAAATTGATGAAAAAATGCGATCATTTAAGAAACACGGAAAAATATTAATACGAGTGATTGAAAGGGGAAAAGATGAACACATAAATGTATTGTTTAAGTAGGAAAGGACACGTGAGAAAATCCGATAGCAGTAGCAGATAGCCGATAGAAGTACCCATAGTACAGAGGGATCGGGCGGTGCTGATAGTATGCAGATCGAGAAAGAGAGAGAGACAGAGAGAGAGAGAGAGAGAGAGAGAGAGAGAGAGAGAGAGAGAGAGAGCTGCTCGCGATGTCAGTGTATTTTATTTTAAAGATAGCAGAACGTATACAACGTCACAAAGTGGGAAGTATTTTATATCACGGAATTAAAATAAGTAGTGAAGGAAAATTACGTGTGTGGTGTCATAGACATCGAGGGAGTAACAAAACATGGTAAAATTGATTTGGAATGAACAATGCATCGGTCAAGAAGCCAGAAGCTTCATAAAGGAAAGTAAAACTGGGACATTTTGGTTGAAATTTTCGTATTATTAAGGTAAAAAAATCAAGTTTTGTCATATGCAGAATTAAATTTTATTATCATTCTTTACTTAATTATAAGGCTGAGAACGCCCGAGCATGGAAACAAAGGGGAGAGAATTGTAATAAATTCTTTATTTAATAATAACAAATTGTGTGAATCAAGTGTGTTGTTTGTTTTCTTTTTTTGTTATTCATTCACAGCAAAGGCGATATTAGTTACAATTGGAACGGAATGAACAGGAGCAGAAAACATCATAATATTTCGTGTAATAAATACCAGGAAGTGGTTTAAAATAATTCGTAATATTTTTGTTTTAACTGAGTTCCTGTAGAGGCAAACTATCGAACCTAAGATAATATAAATTTACTCTGACAACAGCTAAACCCTATATAAATATGATAGGAAAAATACGAGTATATGCTAAGATTTTCTTCTTATAATAATATATATTATAGGGAAAAGAGCACTTACACTCTATATTTGATTAGGTCTCTTTATAACTTTTTAAATCTTTCGTGGAAACGTTCTGCTTCCGTAACCCTCGCGTTCTCCGCTGTTTCCCCGGACATTTCTTTCTAAATTTTCTTTCTGTTGTGGTAGGATTGGACCCTCCCCCTTGCGTTGACAGCCAGAAGTGCCTGGTAAGCCAGTCTTGGAGAGTTCAAAAGTTAGTTTGCAGGCGAGGCAGCCCGAAAGGACGTCGTTGCTGCTTGTAGTGGGTTCTGAGGAGAGTACCTTTCAGAACAGACATTGCATCCATGCACGAGGCAGGAGTTGAATTCGCGTTCCCTTCGAGTAAGTAGGGTTAAGATGCGGTCTCCTTAAATATCGCTACTAATCAAGTCGTCAAGATGTTTATTTGCTTATTCATTTACTTATCCTTTTTCTTATTTATTTGTATATCCTTTTATTTATTTATTACTTTATTTATTTATTCATTTACCTGTTTTTCTTTCCAACCTTCCTTTAAAGATTTTCCCAGGCACGTTTCTTGGGGATATTTCGAAGAGACTCGCCTCGTAGGCGTTCCTTGCTGCAGTGGCCTTGAAGCAGTGGGAGGGAGAGAAACGTCATCCACCCCCAGCTAGCTGAGTTCAAGGGTCAGTGCATCTGCAGTGGCTACCCCCCGATCGCCGCCTGCTGATGCCCCAGTGATAAGATGCGCGCGCGGCACCCTGGCCCAGAGATATCAGAGCTGGGTTAGAGCAGTGGGCCGCCGCACTGATCGCTGTAGAGTGTACAGTGGGTGCAAGATTTTTTATCATGGGACATACGGTTCAGTGTAATTTTAATTCTCAAAATTCATCAAATTCGTATTTTTACTTACTCCAGCAGTGCTGGGGGTCTAGGATTGAATGCACGCCACTGCTGCCAGGTAAGGTGTTAAACTGAAAATATGGTCAATCCAACTTCTGACGTGTGCAGTCCGCCTCCCTGTGACGTCAGAGACCACAGAAAACCTTCCCCGATTCGACTCAAACTCCTGAAAGAAATAAGGGTTCCGAATCGATAACACATTACATATAGTAGGTCTGCGAAACCGGGACAAGGCAGAAAGTGAGATTCAGTTTTTGCAGGTAGTGGCGTCTAGATGATTTTATGATCCAATAAAATCAACGTGATATATCACCTGAAATCAAGTATTGTAAATTAAACCCCAACAAACAAGTAAAATAATAGCGTAGTCATAGTTTTTTATGATAAAAATGTGGGATGTTTAAAACGATTATGAACAGTAACTTGAACGAATTGATAAATGAAACAATCACTTGCATACGCAATCACTAGTACAAATAAATTTGAATTTATTATGTTATTCCTCTTGGCATAATATTATCAATAATATTAACGACTAACTATCCTAAAGTAAAGGCCTTGATTTGATATCGTTGATTGTTACATGTGACCCAGCACAATTCACATTCTTTTGAAATGGTACACCAGAATTCCATTGTTCAGTCTCATCTAAAAGTAGATAATGAACAGATAGGTGCCAATTTTACACAATGTGTTAAGGTAATAAATCACGGTCACACAGCTTTAAATCACTTGAATACAATAAAAGCCGAGCACAACTGCAAAAATCTTTTCCAAAGTTGAGCTCATTATCATCTTGCGCTATTACACGGATGTATAGCAATGTTTGGAAAAGACGACGCTGACAAGCAAACGTTACAAAGCCACGGTTTGCAAGGATCGTATTGTAGCAGACTTACGGGCGACGCGGGACGCAACTTCTTGGCCACGCACAATTGAGGGTCGTACACGTTAAAGTATCTCATGCCGTTAGGGATGCACTGCGTGAATTATGGAGTACTTTTCAAGAATTGACATGTGATGCAGAAATTGTAGTTTCACTGCTGGTGGTCCCGCGCGTTTGAGGTTCTGTTGAAGAGGCAAGCGTGGGGCTGTTGTCCAGTGCCTGTCCGCTGCCCGTTGCTCTCCCGCCACCTCTGGACGTGTGCGTCGTTGAACCACGCCCCTTTGAGAGTTCGGGCTTTCAACGTGGTGAAGACCATTACAGTGGCTCGCACTCCTCTATCACCTTACGGGAACCAATTACACCTTCTTACGAACTGGTGCCAACGAGACTTAAAACGTGCGTGGCTGCTGCTTTGGTTCGCACGACGCAGGCAGGCGCATGGTGCTAAAAATACAGCGTCGATGTTCCCGCGCTCTTCAGCGGTTTCTTATATGTGTGTATTTTGAATAATTGAACATTTCGAAGACACTTTTCGTATTTCTCAGAAATTAGTCAATTATTATGAGCGGGAGTTACGGAGCCTAACCTGCAGTTGCACCCGGTGACACTTGCACTTCCTATATTAGCACTTTCTAGCTTTGCCTCCGGTTTTGATCGAGAGTTGCAGGGTCATGGCTGCGCCCACTTCCCGACAACTTACCCTTTCCGCGCCTGCTTACGACTCGGCCGTTACTCTGCCCCTTTTTTCTCCCCCGGGGAATCCGCTGCCCTTGGACAAGCCGCCTCTGGATTTGGATTTGCTGAGCCACCCATTTCCTTCGATTGGCGCGGAGAATTTACAGTACTCTTTGCATAAATGCCACGTCGTATTCTTCACTGTATATTCATATTTTCTTGCTTCTATTTACCTTTTTAAAAACATCCATTCAATTGAATTACAAAAAGGGGAGGTTTTCTGCTAAAAGCACCCAATAAATAAAACACATGCAGGTACCTTTCTTGCAGGCAACTTGAGCATGCTGGTTGGCGCCTACTACCACATGACGGAGCGGCTGCCGTTCGCCGACTTCTCCGTCTCGTACTGGACGGAGACGGCGCGCTGGTGAGTGCTGCTACGGAGCGGACATCGCGCTGGGGATTGACAGTTGCGCAGCGTCTCTCGTTTCCATGGCGACGGCAGGCGCTGAGCCAATCGGGTAGAAGTTATGACAGCTCCGCCGACCTGCGTTGCCGATGGAATGTAAACGTCATCACGTTTTGGACCGAAGGCACGGTTGAGATTCGGGCGTAGACTAACACACCACGGTACTCACAAAGTGGCGGTCCCTTATACTGCCTTTCAAAGACGAAGGATTTTCCTGTGTCGTCAAGAGTGAGTGTTACAGAACTGCTGAAAAGGCCAAAATATTTTCCTAAAAGAAAATACTTGTACTTTCTTGCAGAGTCTCTACTATAGTTGTACGTTGCACCTTTCGACTTGGGCGTGCATTCTTCCTTTTTTTTGACAATGTCAGGAATTAATCTACGTGAAATGAGACACGTTAATTAGAGTTCTCCACAAAACTAAGTCGAACTTCTGATTTCATGTGATAAATGCACGAATACTTTGAGAAAAAGAAATAAACGGCTTCGTCCTGCACCAAATTATTTCGCAAAACTCTTGACGCTCTAAAAATTATCAACCATTGTGTAGTTTCTTTTGAAAAAGGAAAATATCGTTTAGGGAAGTGGAGTAATTTTGGGCCGTCTAAATTAACCTAGTTATTTTCCGGTTAATACTTTTACACTGAATAACCCTTGAAATTAATGGTGTGTATTTCGAAACACCAACAGCAAGTACCCCAATTTCATATCGTACTGTGGCATTCCACACAATTTTTCTCGTTAGATTAAATTGGTTTTACCAACGTTGCAATGTATTAATTAGAGATATGCTAGCATATGTACGATGAATAATGTCACAGAGTCCCGTTGTTATTAAGGTGCTATCCATTAGCTAGAGCGAGGTGGTAGCTACGCTCATGTGTTTAGCAACACCGCACCGCGTTAGATGTCAATGTCAAAGATAGATCTTCCAGAGTATTGATTACCACCTCTGGAGTCCAGGGTTCAAATCTGGGTCGCTCTATATTGAAAATATGACATTTTTTTCACAATTCGAGTTTATAGCAGGTTTCCTTGAAGCCTACCAGTTTCTTCTGTCTCTCTCATTCATACAAAACGCCATCTTTCAGTACATACTGTTATAACTTCTCCATCAAATCATTTCATTTACTGCCGTAGACTGAAACAGTGAAGTCATAATAAATAAGGCGTTACTGGTTTCACAGAGATCAAACCTGAGTCATAAATATGAATTATACCGACGATTATATTGTTTATTGCTTACAGTTATGCTTACAATTATATTGTGTACGCGAATTATTATGCGTGTGCGTATTATCGTGAGTGTGTGTGAGTGTGCGCGTGACTACAGTGCGCTTCCTCACACAACAAAGTATTAGCTTAAAATGCACTGTAAGGAGATGGAACTAAATGTAGTTGGCCCTCAAGGTCACATGTGACTACCTCTCCGATGTCGAGGTCTCCTGCTGGTGGGAGGGCCACGAGAACCTCAGCGCAACTACTGCCGAGAAAGGACACTATCAGTAGTAACACGCCGTTTTCCAACTTGGTGGAACCGCATGTAAAAAAAGAGGACATGCACATCAAAATAAATGTATAAATATCAACAAAAATAACAACTATCATTTTGAAATTTATTTATCTAAATCCCGCCTAATTGTATTTCACGTGCAAAAATAAAAAGCTTTCAGGACGACATTGACAAAATGTTGCTCTCTGGCGGCGAGGTGATCCACTGCGAGGAGGGGTGGTCGCGCCACCTCTGCCACGGTCTCCCACTGGTGGCATCGACCTTGGCATCACTGGCCCACCACTTCTAGCCAACCGCAGGGTCCCGTCCGCACACCATCCTAATCTTGTCTTCGGTGTGTCTTGACATTTTCCCATCCCATCTCCCTCTACCTACCTACTCCCCCAACCCTGCGGCGACTCAGCAAGCTTTATGACGCACATTGAGCATAATCTAAAACGGCAGCGGCAGCACTGGAAAATATTACATTTTGTGTAACCTAACATGATGTTTTTCTCCAGGTATCTCGCATCAGTGGGCACGTTCGAAGTCTCCGGCCGGTCTCCCGGCATGTGTGGCAGTGCAGTGCACGTTAGTGTAGGGGTGTGTGCAAGGGTAGGGGGTACGACAAGGAAGAGGAAGGAAAGATCGCGCGGTCGGTGACCTGTTTGCTAGGGTACTGCTCCGGCATTTGCCTGGTGTTGACCGGAGAAATCACGGAAAACTACCGATCAGAGCAGCCGACCGCGTGAATTCTCCTCAAGACAGTGACTGAATTCGGCTTACCTCACAAGCTAGTGTCGAAAATCCTGTCGCCGTTAGGACTCGAACCTAGGACCTGCAGGTCAGAGGTACTGCAGAGACATCAGTTGATGCACTGAGCCACCGCTCTCGGTTTAAACTTCATAAGCTATTACAATTTCGGAAGATCAAAAGTAAGATTAGAGCTTGTCTCGAATTGGGTGATTACCTCGACGGGGAAAACCACACATGCGGACGTGTGGGTCGGTGCCGCCTCTCATGAATCACCAGTATCTTCTGGGATACAGCATGCACTACACTTTCAGGACTAAGGATCTAAGTAGTTGAAGCGCCCGGAAACGCTAAACTATCAATCTCTGAATCCTATATCTTTCCTTCAACCCACAAGCTTGACGGAAAGGGGAAGACTAATTGAATGACAATGGCCCCCTCTCGTGCGCTTCCACGCCGGCGTAGGTGGCTCAGGGCACAAACTGATGTCACTGCAGTGCCTACGATCTCGAGGTCCTAGGATTCGATTCCCAACGGAGGCAGTGTTTTCGACACTGGCGAGATAGCTAGGTCAAATTCATTCGCTGTCTGAAGCAGAACTCTACCGACCGACTGCTCTGATCAGTAATTTTTCGTCGTTTCTGCAATGAACACCAGGCAAATGCCGAAGCAGTACTTAACTATCCGGCCAAGCGCGATCTTTGCATCCTCGTCTTTGTTCCATAAATCCTATTGTCTTACACTTCAAGACTACATTACATTACGCACGCGCCTCAGTCGGGAGCTTAGAGCTTGTCCCGGCTGGGGCGGTGCCTCGATGGTGACAGATACCTGGACGGGAAGAATCCCGCTAGCAGGCCTGCTCTTCCGCCTGACCACGCAAATTCCGCTACGCTCCTTTCACCAACCATGGGAGAAAGAAGGTATTACTTGGGCGACGAAACAGGCGATTTGAATTTAGCTCAGAGGCATCATTTAGACTTGAGGATCTTTTACATGCAGTAAATGTACTAACATGCGCCTCCGAAGGAAGGCGTACGAAGGATTTTCTCGCCCTTAAAAATCCACGGCATCGATCGGGTTCGAACCCGCAAACTTGGGTATAAGAGTCCGATACGCTAACCGTTACACCATCGCCGCCGCGGAAGAAGATAACTGCCACCTCACGAGGAAGGCTCCCTTCCTGGCCTAAATGTCCGGAATGGATGAATGGATAAATGAATTGAAGTGATGTGCGCAGGTACGTGCCGGCGGCGCTTGCGCGGCCGCGCTGGCAGGCGGTGGCGCGCGTGTTCGCGCCCGCGCTGTGGCTGTGCGTGGGCGCCGGGGCGCTGGCGCAGGCGCTGCTGCTGGCGCTGCTGCTGCGGAGCGCGGCCCCGCGCGGGGCGGCCTGGCTGGCGGTACTCGCCGCGCTGCTGGGCAACGCCGCCCCGCCGCCGCTCCCGCGCGCCCTGCACAGACTCGGTACAGGCACTTCATTTCATTCATTTCATTCATTTCATTCATTTCATTCATTTCATTCATTTCATTCATTTCATTCATTTCATTCATTTCATTCATTTCATTCCATTTCTCCTGTAAAATAATGTAGTGGAAATAGCCCAGTAGTCTTCAGTATAAAAATGACGTTGCGCCAACTGTGATCATACTCCTACTCCACACACTCCTCTCGGCTCCTGCCTCAAGCGGCACCAGAATCGGCGCATATATGGCCCCTGGCAGGATGCGAGTCTGGGAGACGCAGGCTGTTCCCCGCGTCGTTTAGCGCTCTTGCCTTGCTGTTTCGTGTCCAGCCACCAAGGAGGAAAAGGCGAGAGCTCGGCCGTCGGTTCTAACCCCAGCGGCAAGCGCCGGAAGGGGCTGGACGCCGCCGCACCCAGAGGGTCGTGACGTTGCTCCGCTGGGAGCTAGAGAACCGCTCCTTTACGGGTTACCACCATAGGGACGCAAATTGTAATGTATATTGCAATGTCTTTTCACTGTTTCGTTTAATCATTTCATTCATTCTTTCATTCACTAAAATTATTTTATGCAATTTCGTTCAATCATTTCTTTATTCATTCATTTAATTGTTTACAAAGTTCTTGAGTTTATTATTTATTAAGGGGGTTATTCACTACATGCTTTTATTTTATTATCTTTTAATGAATTGATGAAATCAATTACTTCTCCATATATTCTTCGATTTATTATTGAAATCAAATTCAATTTAATTTAACATTGTTAGTAAATTCATTCATTTTCTGTACCTTTTGTTCAGCATTCACGTGATGCATTTATAGATTATATCTGATAGACATTTTTTTATTTCATCATATACTCGCTAATTTATTTGTTCACTCATTCATGCAGTCATTGATTTATTGAATAATTCATTTATTCACATTTTTCATTTTTCTTCCATTCATTCACTTACCGAAAAGTTCATTTACCAGTGTAGACGGTGTAGTAACAGGGCAGCATAAACCTCCTAGCTACCTACCAGTTCGTCCAGGCTTAGCCACTTCATTCATTTACCAAAATGTTGCTTGGGCTGCTTGGTGCTGTGCGCCGCGTACCAGTTCACCCTCATTGACCCTCTTCATTCACTCTCTCGTTGGTTGCGCAGCGTGGGCGGCATGGCTGCTGGGCAGCGAGTTGCTGTGCGCCGCCTGCCAGTTCGCCCGCATTGACACTCTTCATTCATTCCCTCGCCCGTGGGATGCGCAACGTGGGCGGCGTGGCTGCTGGGCAGCCTGGTGCTGTGCGCCGCCTACCAGCTCGCCCTCATTGACACTCTTCATTCATTCTCTCGCTCGTACGTTGCGCAGCGTGGGCGGCGTGGCTGCTGGGCAGCGAGTTGCTGTGCGCCGCCTACCAGCTCGCCCTCATTGACACTCTTCATTCATTCTCTCGCTCGTACGTTGCGCAGCGTGGGCGGCGTGGCTGCTGGGCAGCGAGTTGCTGTGCGCCGCCTACCAGCTCGCCCTCATTGACACTCTTCATTCATTCTCTCGCTCGTACGTTGCGCAGCGAGGCCGCGTGGCTGCTGGGCAGCGAGTTGCTGTGCGCCGCCTACCAGCTCGCCCTCATTGACTCTTCATTCATTCTCTCGCTCGTACGTTGCGCAGCGTGGGCGGCGTGGCCGCTGGGCAGCGAGCTGCTGTGCGCCGCCTACCACCTCGCCCTCATTGACACTCTTCATTCATTCTCTCGCTCGTACGTTGCGGAGCGTGGGCGGCATGGCTGCTGAGCAGCGAGTTGCTGTGCGCCGACTACCAGCTCGCCCTGATTGACACTCTTCATTCATTCTCTCGCTCGTGCGTTCCGAAGCGTGGGCGGCGTGGCTGCTGGGCAGCGAGTTGCTGTGCGCCGCCTACCAGCTCGCCCTCATTGACACTCTTCATTCATTCTCTCGCTCGTACGTTGCGCAGCGTGGGTGGCGTGGCTGCTGGGCAGCGAGTTGCTGTGCGCCGCCTACCAGCTCGCCCTCATTGACCCTCTTCATTCATTCTCTCGCTCTTACGTTGCGCAGCGAGGCCGCGTGGCTGCTGGGCAGCGAGTTGCTGTGCGCCGACTACCAGCTCGCCCTGATTGACACTCTTCATTCATTCTCTCGCTCGTGCGTTCCGAAGCGTGGGCGGCGTGGCTGCTGGGCAGCGAGTTGCTGTGCGCCGCCTGCCAGCTCGCTCTCATTGACACTCTTCATTCATTCTCTCGCTCGTACGTTGCGCAGCGTGGGCGGCGTGGCTGCTGGGCAGCGAGTTGCTGTGCGCCGCCTACCAGGTCGCCCTCAATGACACTCTTCATTCATTCTCTCGCTCGTACGTTGCGCAGCGAGGGCGGCGTGGCTGCTGGGCAGCGAGTTGCTGTGCGCCGCCTACCAGCTCGCCCTCATTGACACTCTTCATTCATTCTCTCGCTCGTACGTTGCGCAGCGTGGGCGGCGTGGCTGCTGGGCAGCGAGTTGCTGTGCCCGCTGCAGCTCGCCCACATTGACCGCTCTTCATTCTCGCTCGTACGTTGCGCAGCGTGGGCGGCGTGGCTGCTGGGCAGCGAGTTGCTGTGCGCCGCCTACCAGCTCGCCCTCATTGACACTCTTCATTCATTCTCTCGCTCGTACGTTGCGGAGCGTGGGCGGCGTGGCTGCTGGGCAGCGAGTTGCTGTGCGCCGACTACAAGCTCGCCCTGATTGACACTCTTCATTCATTCTCTGGCTCGTGCGTTCCGAAGCGTGGGCGGCGTGGCTGCTGGGCAGCGAGTTGCTGTGCGCCGCCTACCAGCTCACCCTCATTGACACTCTTCATTCATTCTCTCGCTCGTACGTTGCGCAGCGAGGCCGCGTGGCTGCTGGGCAGCGAGTTGCTGTGAGCCGCCTACCTGCTCGCCCCATTGACACTCTTCATTCATTCTCTCGCTCGTACGTTGCGCAGCGAGGCCGCGTGGCTGCTGGGCAGCGAGATGCTGTGCGCCGCCTACCAGCTCGCCCTCATTGACACTCTTCATTCATTCTCTCGCTCGTACGTTGCGCAGCGTGGGCGGCGTGGCTGCTGGGCAGCGAGTTGCTGTGCGCCGCCTACCAGCTCGCCCTCATTGACACTCTTCATTCATTCTCTCGCTCGTACGTTGCGCAGCGTGGGCGGCGTGGCCGCTGGGCAGCGAGCTGCTGTGCGCCGCCTACCACCTCGCCCTCATTGACACTCTTCATTCATTCTCTCGCTCGTACGTTGCGGAGCGTGGGCGGCATGGCTGCTGAGCAGCGAGTTGCTGTGCGCCGACTACCAGCTCGCCCTGATTGACACTCTTCATTCATTCTCTCGCTCGTGCGTTCCGAAGCGTGGGCGGCGTGGCTGCTGGGCAGCGAGTTGCTGTGCGCCGCCTACCAGCTCGCCCTCATTGACACTCTTCATTCATTCTCTCGCTCGTACGTTGCGCAGCGAGGCCGCGTGGCTGCTGGGCAGCGAGTTGCTGTGCGCCGCCTACCAGCTCGCCCTCATTGACAGTCTTCATTCATTCTCTCGCTCGTACGTTGCGCAGCGTGAGAGGCGTGGCTGCTGGGCAGCGAGTTGCTGTGCGCCGCCTACCAGTTCGGCGTCATTGACCCACTTCCTTCATTTTCTCGCTTGTGGGTTGCGCATCGTGGACGGCGTGGCTGCTGGGCAGCCTGGTGCTGTGCGCCGCCTACCAGTTCGACCTTCTGGACCCTCTTCATTCATTCGCTCGCTCGTGTGTATCGCAGCGTGGGCGGCGTGCCTGCTGGGCAGCCTGGTGCTGTGCGCCGCCAACCACTTCGCCCTTCTGGACCCTCTTCATTCATTCGCTCGCTCTTGTGCATCGCAGCGTGGGCGGCGTGGCTGCTGGGCTGCCTGCTGCTAACCGCCACCAACCAGTTCGCCCTCATTGACACTCTTCATTCATTCTCTCGCTCGTACGTTGCGCAGCGTGAGAGGCGTGGCTGCTGGGCAGCGAGTTGCTGTGCACCGCCTACCAGTTCGGCGTCATTGACCCACTTCCTTCATTTTCTCGCTTGTGGGTTGCGCATCGTGGGCGGCGTGGCTGCTGGGCAGCCTGGTGCTGTGCGCCGCCTACCAGTTCGCCCTTCTGGACCATCTTCATTCATTCGCTCGCTCGTGTGTATCGCAGCGTGGGCGGCGTACCTGCTGGGCAGCCTGGTGCTGTGCGCCGCCAACCAGTTCGCCCTCATTGACACTCTTCATTCATTCTCTCGCTCGTACGTTGCGCAGCGTGGGCGGCGTGGCTGCTGGGCAGCGAGTTGCTGTGCGCCGCCTACCAGCTCGCCCTCATTGACACTCTTCATTCATTCTCTCGCTCGTACGTTGCGGAGCGTGGGCGGCGTGGCTGCTGGGCAGCGAGTTGCTGTACGCCGCCTACCAGCTCGCCCTCATTGACACTCTTCATTCATTCTCTCGCTCGTACGTTGCGCAGCGTGGGCGGCATGTCTACTGCTCAGCCTGGTGCTGTGCGCCGCGTATCATCTCGCCCTCATTGACAGTCTTCATTCATTCTCTCGCTCGTACGTTGCGCAGCGTGAGAGGCGTGGCTGCTGGGCAGCGAGTTACTGTGCGCCGCCTAGCAGTCCGGCGTCATTGACCCACTTCCTTCATTTTCTCGCTTGTGGGTGTCGCATCGTGGTCGGCGTGGCTGCTGGGCAGCCTGGTGCTGTGCGCCGCCTACCAGTTCGCCCTTCTGGACCCTCTTCATTCATTCGCTCGCTCGTGTGCATTGCAGCGTGGGCGGCGTGCCTGCTGGGCAGCCTGGTGCTGTGCGCCACCTACCAGCTCGCCCTTCTGGACCCTCTTCATTCATTCGCTCGGTCGTGTGCATCGCAGCGTGGGCGGCGTGGCTGCTGGGCAGCGTGGTGCTGTGCGCCGCCTACCAGTTCGCCCTTCTGGAACCCTCTTCATTCATTCGCTCGCTCGTGTGTACCGAAGCGTGGGCGGCGTGGCTGCTGGGCAGCGTGGTGCTGTGCGCCGCCTACCAGTTCGCCCTTCTGGACCCTCTTCATTCATTCGCTCGCTCGTAGGTGGCGCAGCGTGGGCGGCTTGGCTGCTGGGCAGCCTGGTGCTGTGCGTCGCCTACCAGTTCGCCCTTCTGGACCCTCTTCATTCATTCGCTCGCTCGTGTGTACCGCAGCGTGGGCGGCGTGGCTGCTGGGCAGCGTGGTGCTGTGCGCCGCCTACCAGTTCGCCCTTCTGGACCCTCTTCATTCATTCGCTCGCTCGTAGGTTGCGCAGCGTGGGCGGCTTGGCTTCTGGGCAGCCTGGTGCTGTGCGTCGCCTACCAGTTCGCCCTTCTGGACCCTCTTCATTCATTCGCTCGCTCGTGTGTATCGCAGCGTGGGCGGCGTGGCTGCTGGGCAGCGTGGTGCTGTGCGCCGCCTACCAGTCGGCGCTGGTGGGCGCGCTGGCGGAGCCGGGCGCGGCGGGCGCCGTGCGCTCGCTGGACGGGCTGCTGCGCTCGCCGCTGCGCGTGGGGCTGGTGCCGTGGTGGCGCGGCTTCTTCCGCCAGTACGACGACCCGCGCTTCGGCCGCGTGCTGGCGCGCTCGGTGCCGTGCGCCTCCTACGCCGCGTGCCTGGCGCGCGCTGCCCGCGCGCGCGACCTCGCGCTGCCCTGCGAGGCCAGCTACTGCGACGCGCTCGTCGCCCGCAGGTAGGCGGCCCACGCCACACTGATAGCTTTGGTGCGATCTTTTTTGGATTCATTGATTAATTAGTTACACCGGACCCTTCAACCGCTGTCGTAAGTCCCGTAAGTGTAGTGCACGTTGTTGTCGCGAGAGGTGGCAGTGATCTTTTCACGCTGGACCGCGAGATCCGGCGCCGAACTACCCGTCAGCTGGCAGGGTTTTCTCCACTCTGGTGTCACCCATTGCGGGGGCTTCGCCTCACCCGAGACAAGGTCTATACTCCCGACTGTTTCCAGGCACGTGTGGTATTTTGGTGCATGTAAAAGTGTGCGAGGAGGTGGTTGGGATCTGAGAAGGAAGATGAAGGAAAGATCGCATGTTGTCTGTGGCCGCTGTTTTAGGGTACTCTTTCGACATTCGTCTGGTGTTGATTGGAGAAATTGCTGGAATTTACCGATCAAAGCTGCCGGCCGCTAGAATTCTCCTGCTGACGGTAGTTGAATTCGACCTAGCTATGTAGCTACTGTCGAAAATCCTACTACCCTAGGAACTGCCGGTCTGAGGGACAGAAGTTCCATCAACTGTTGTTCTGAGACACCCAAGTCAGTAGGTGGTGGTTTGTTATAAGTAGCAAAACTCTACTGGGCAAGTGTGTGGCGGCAATGATTCCTTACCACCCGCACCACATCGTATAGTGGCAGAGATGGGCAAGGGTCTTTACTGATGAGCCTTTTGCTCCTGTAGGTTGAAATGGACGTCAGTGCAGCATATGGTTTGAGCCTTTATATTTTAAATTATTATTATATACTATACTAGTAGTGCCCGTGCGAATAATTCGCACGGAGTTCAATATTTTTAAAATTCCCTTAATTACAATTTTCTTTTATTTATACTGGATGTTCATTTTTTTATGTATAAAATTTTTAGCCACTGCATCTAATTCAACATTGTAATTTAAGAGTTTTATCACAGCAGAATGTACTAATTTTCTTTAACTCAGATTCTCTGTAGGACACCAACAAATCAAAATGTATGAATAATGGGACTTGATATAATTAATTGTTCCCAAATACAATAATTTAAGAATAAATCAATTCAAAATATCAATAACATTCATGATAATGTTGACCAACACGATCAATAACAGGACAAAATATCAATAACCTTTATTATTGAAAATTACAATCCATGTTCAAAAATCTATCACTAAAAATAAACTATAGAAACCAACAAAGAAAAAAATTGCCACAATAAATAAATAAAGCCTTTCTTGCTCGCGAGTGAATATAACTTACCACTTTCATTGAATTAGTCCTTCCCTTCAAGAATGGATATGAACACATTTATTAATAACCTTGCTTGTGAAAATGCTAAATAAATGTGGAACAGGCATAGGTAAATAAATACTAATTTGAGAAGAAAATAAATAAAATTTAATACACAAATAAAAATAAAATTTATACGCTATAAAATGTACACACTATAAAATTAACATCATTAAATTTAACAAACAAATAAAATTTCAGGTCACTTCCCTCAATGTAATATTTTGAGTGAATAACTTGCCATTTTCTTTGAATTGGTCCTTCAACAACAGAAATGAACACATTTCGAAACGACCTTGCTCGTGAAAATGCTACATATAGAAGGCCAAGTGAGAAAACAGGCGTAGGTAAATAAATACCAACTCGCTCAAGTGTCTGTCCTTGTGACTTGTTAATAGTCATAGTGAAGACAATTCTTAGCGGGAACTATTTTCTACACAACATAAATGGAAGGCTTAAATCAGAAGGACATAACTGAATTCTGGGTATTAAAACGGTCTTCCCTGAATCAATAACTACTGCAGAAATACAGAGGTCATGCAATGCCTTCACAATCATGCGCGTTCCATTTACCAAACCTTCTCTAACATTGAAATTTCTTATTAACATCACAATTGTGTTAATTTTCAGTGTAAGAATATGAGGTGGGAGACCTGATGGAGTTAAACTATTCAAGAATTCTAGAGGATATAACTGGGCAGAGGAGTGATCTTCACTTTCAACACAGTCAATACTATAATATGTTCTCGCGGCGTCTCCCGGATAGCCAAGTTAATCAATACTATAATATGTTTTAGAAGGACCTTCCACCAAATTTTCAACAATGTCTTTATTAATTTCTGAACAATAGTATTTTTTTGTGCCCAGTATTGCAACATTTGTTAGAGCGTCAATATTTGTTTCATTAATTTTGTGGGTAAGAAATACATTGCTTATTAAGTCATCGTAATTGCATATACACTGTGAAGGTATTTCCACCAATTCATCTTGTAAGTGGTGAGATGACAATGTTCCATTTCCTAATTTTAATAACCACTCACTAAATTCTTGATCAGCAGCTGCCCTAATATTTTCTGTAAGTTTTCTTTTTTTAATGAACTTCCAAAATAAACAATTTTTTACACAGTTTTCAACAATGGATAAACGGGTACCATGTCTAATAACTGGAAGGGTCCGTCTAAAATCTCCTCCAAACAGAATAACTTTCCCACCAAACAACAAATCACATTTCATGATATTCTGTAATAATTTATTACAGACAATTAGAGCATTTTTGGCAACCACTGATATTTCATCCCAAATAATTAGTGATGCTTTTTGTAAAACCTTTGCTT
Organism: Teleogryllus occipitalis; assembly: GCA_011170035.1. Taxonomy (NCBI): domain Eukaryota; kingdom Metazoa; phylum Arthropoda; class Insecta; order Orthoptera; family Gryllidae; genus Teleogryllus; species Teleogryllus occipitalis. The sequence goes on from BLKR01015480.1 coordinate 67,085, forward strand.
CCACAGAATCTTCTCTGATTTTGGCCACAGATGATTCATGAATAGGAACTGGTAATTTAAAAAGATAATGCATACCACCCTCCAATGTAGTAAACTTAAATTGTCATGAACTGCCAAACGATAGCAATAGTACCGCAGTTGTGTTGTTGAATTCCTAACTGCAGTTCTATATATATCAACATGCTGAATGGCTGGCTGCCATCCTGAATCACCACAGGGAAACAGGAGTGGATAGCTCATAGGGTCAACATGAGGATTCATGTTCGATATAATGGAAATTCTCTCTGAGCTTTTTGATCTTACTACGAAGTCAAATTTTCCTGGTTTCTCCCCCTCATCAAACATAAAGGCTGCAGTTATTTCCTCCGATACTGGAATATTGTACCGACGCTTATCAAATGAATTTTCCAAGGAGAATTTTAGCTCTATATTTTGAACATGATCCGTAATGTCCTTCATGTGTTGAAAAAGCTAAGCATAAGGATTTATATGGAGAATAATTTCCTGTAAATTCTGCATAATATATCTATCACAAAAACGATTTTCATGCCTATCTATACGGTTTTTTTACGGCTTCACTTGCATCTAAAATGAATAAACCTGCATATAATGGCTGAATGTTATTTTCTGGAATCAAAGGCCCAACAGCATGATATATCTGTCCATGAATTTTTAGACAATAAGGCCCCGACCCTCATAAATGAACAGCATTTAACTGAACAGGTGCAAAAGCCAGAGCATTATTATACTGCCGTATGTTTTCAAGATAATTTCTTGTTGTCGAATCATTTGCTTCGATTAGCTCTCTAAGAAACTGAGGCACGGCAATTGGTGGTAATTTTATTTTCCCCTTATGGCAACATATAGAAGTATTCTGCTCACCTCAGAAAAGTTTTGCAGAACAATGACAACATCTATAGTACATTCCACCAACACTGAACAATGGAACTTCACTGTCAGATTTATATATTCTGGCAGCATCATAACTAAGTGGAAGGTCTCTGCTTGCACTTCTATTGCGACGGATCCCATGCGTTTCATCTGCTTGAACTTGCATGTTCTTTTGACAGAGCCCGCCTTTCCCGTTTTCTTCTGTCTTCTCTTTCCAGTGTAAGAGGTCTTTTACGTGGCATATTTGTCCTAAATAAAAAAAAACATCTATGAACATTGAGGATTTAATGTTAATAGAACTAAAATGTAATTCTTAAAATCATAATACATAGTGCTATTTAATTTGCAGAATTTTTTCTTGAATATATTTAATAATCAGAATATATATCTCTAAACTAACCTTTATTTCAAGTCCCTCTGCGCTATTTAGCTGCACCAAGATGTAGGCAGAATGAAGGTTGAACCTATCAAAACAAAATATGGAAAATAAAATTGTTGAAAAAATGCATGCTTATATTATAAATAACTGCAAAATAGAGTGAAAACAGTTTAATTTAGGTCTGAAGAATAACAAATACAAATATATTAGAAAGAATTTGAAGAGAAAAAGAAACTTTTAAAAGAAATAGAATCTTAAAAAAATTTTAAGAGATTATCTAACATTACAAAAATAACTTTTAGTCCTAAAAAATAAATAAA
>BLKR01015481.1:0-68636 GCA_011170035.1 Teleogryllus occipitalis
AAGCTTAACTGATTATTTTTTGTAATTTGAATTATTTGTAAGTGTTGCGGCGATATGCGAGAAGTCATATCGCGCGCCAATTCGGCAGCGCGGGACGCCGGCTACGGAAGGCAGCAGGGCCACGAACCGGCGCGAAGACCGCCCAATGAGTGAGCGGCCGGCGAGCGGATCTACAGGCCCGAGGCGAATCTGCGACGCGGAGCGCTTCTTAACGGGCCGCACCGGCCGGAGGGGCACTCAGTAGTGAAGTGCGATCCTGAAGCGAAGTAGTGACTGTGACCCTGGTGCGAACTCTGCGACGTAATTGGTATTCTCTCTCCGGCGATTTTTGGACGACAGTGCGCGGTTTTGGGACATCTACTGGATTTTGGAACACCACTGCTTTGTACTACGGACTACGCTTTTGGATACTTGTAAACTAGATCACGCCTGTAAAAGTTGAACCAATAAATTGTTATTGTTGACTTGTGTCTTTTCACGTACATAACAGTAAGTGTGATTAATGTTCTGTAGTGGCAGCGAGGTACGCATTTTTTCAATGCAGGAAAAAAGAGTCGGACACACATGCCGAGTGGATCACTGAACTGAACGGGTTAGCAAAAATTGTGAGTTCAAGTGTCAGGCAAAGAACTGTAAGATGTCGTATGCAGAAACTCTGATAAGGGATGTGGTAATTTTGCACACACCCGAAGATAAAATCAGGATGCAAGCACTGAATAGTAGCGACCCGTCGCTAGCAGAAATTCAAAAACTGGCCACGACATTTGAAGTAACATCACAGACTGCGAAGCAAATAGCCGCCGGCAGCCAGGTGTACGAGGCGGTGGCGCGGCGGCGCGAAGGCCAAGGCAGCGCTGATAAGAGGCTCGAGCGCAAGATAAGGGCTCGGCCGCAGCGAAGCCGTTCGCCGCCGTTATCGAGTTCATCAGCGGACTCGGAGGACGCGACACGTAATCACAGGTACAAAGATAAGCAGTGCAGGTACAGCAGTGGTAGTGACTCAAGCGTCAAGAGAACAGCAGATAAAAACATCAGGAAGTCTTGCAGGAATTGCGGCAAGTTCCACGAAAGATGGCAGTGCAGGTTTAGACAGGCACAGTGTTTCCGGTGCGGGAAATTAGGGCATATTAGAGAGGTATGTGTGTTAGCTAATCAGGAGAGGCGTGAAAGGAGAAAATGGAGAGAGGAAGAAGAAATGGAAGTGGAGGTAGTAAACCAATTACTGAGTGGTAAAGGGCAAGAGAGACTAATGTTGAAGCTTCAGTTAGGAAAAAGTGAAGTGAGGTTTTTAGTAGACTCAGGTGCTACGGTAACACTGATTAATCTGGATACGTATAGGAAACTTGGAAATCCGCAGTTGGAGAAAGTGGGCAAGCCGGTGTTTGGTTTTGGTAGAGACCCAATTAAGGTGTTAGGTAAAGTGAAAGTGCCAGTGGTGTATAGAAGCAAAAAAGCAGAGTTAGAAGTGATTGTTGTAGACAGATACGACGTGGTGAACATACTAGGGTTGAATAGTTTTGAGAAAATCGGACTAGGTGTGTGTGACAACGTATGTATGTTAGAGCAACAAAAAGTGTCCACACTAGTAAATGAGCTAAAGGAAAACTTCGGCGAGGTTTTTGAGCCAGGTTTGGGAGAATGTAGAAATTTTAAAGCAGAGTTGGTATTAAAAGAAAATTGCAAACCGAGATTCTATAAGGCTCGTCCAGTACCATGGGCAATGAGAGAGAAGGTAGAGAACGAAGTTAGGAGGCTGGAACAGGAAAATATTATCACAAAGGTTACAACAAGTAAGTGGGCTACGCCTTTGGTGGTAGTATCGAAGAATAATGGCGGCATTCGCCTGTGCGGGGACTTTAAAAGTACCGTGAATGACCAGTTGCAAATCGAGCAGTATCCAATCCCGAAGCCAGAAGATTTGTTTCACAAGCTAGCGGGTGGACAACAATTTACAAAAATTGACCTAAAAGATGCATATTTACAGATACCCCTGGATGATAAGGCAAAGGAGGTATTAGTAGTGAACACGCAGTTAGGGCTGTTTAGGTACAACAGGTTGCCATTTGGGGTCGCCTCAGCAGCGGCGATTTTCCAGCGCGCGTTAGAGCAGATTACGTCACAAGTCGACGGATGTATTAACTATCTAGACGACATAATCGTGACAGGCAAGACGACGGAAGAACACGTCGCTCATTTGAAAGACTTATTAGCATTATTAAGAGAATGGGGATTTAAAGTAAACTTGGAGAAGTGCGAGTTTTTTAAGAGTGAGGTGATTTTTCTCGGGCACGAGTTGACTGCGTCAGGGATTAGGCCAACACAGCAGCACATTGAGGCGATTAAAAATCTCCCAGCGCCCAAAAACGTGAAGGAGCTGCAAGCTCTGGTGGGAAAAGTCAACTACTATAACAAATTTATAAAGAATTTTTCTTCGGTGGCGGCGCCTTTAAATGCACTGAGAAAAAGGGCGTGAAGTTTGTATGGTCTCCGGAGTGCGAGGAAGCCCTGAAGAAACTGAAGAAGGCGATAGTAGAAGCAACGCAGCTGAACCACTATGTTCCAGGCAGAGTGACGACGATAGCGACAGATGCCTCAGATTATGGTGTGGGGGCGGTCCTATCACAGAAGGACGAAGAGGGAGTGGAACGCCCCATCGCCTTTGCTTCGAAGTCGTTGAACAAGCATAAAAAAACTACTCGCAGGTGGAAAAGGAGGCGTTGGCAGTCCTTTTTGGGGTAAAAAAGTTCAACGAGTACGTGTACGGATCAAAATTCCACATCATCACGGATCACAAGCCGCTGGTCCAGCTGTTTCACATGGGCAGGAAGTTGCCGGAAGGCATGGCGAAGAAGCTCCAGCGGTGGGCCCTCTTTCTAACAGATTACAACTATCAAATACACTACAGGCCGACGTCACAACATGCAAACGCGGACGCACTCTCCAGGCTGCCAGTGGGGCCAGACGTCGAGTTCGACGAAGCGGAAGAGGTGTGCCAACAGGTCGATGTGGAAGACTGGCAAGTCCTGCAGGAGTTCCCGATAACAGCAGCAACAATCGCGGCAGCGACAGATCAGGACAGCGAACTCGGGCAAGTCAGGGACTTTGTCAGGAAAGGGTGGCCGACTAGGATGCTAAGAAGTAATGCTAGCTGGTACGGGAAGAAAGACAGTTTATCGGTTAAGTCAGGAGTGCTATTATTGGGAAGTGAGCAGGGTACTAGGGTGGTGATACCCAAAGCACTAAGACGTCAAGTGTTGGAACTATTACATCAGGGACATTGGGGAATTGTAAACACAAAGCAGCTAGCCAGGAGACACTGTTTCTGGAAGGAAATGAATCAGGACATAGAGGAAATGATCAAGAGGTGCAACGCGTGCCAGATGCACCAATCGGCACCACGCCAGGATTGGCATGCCTGGCCCAAGCCCGAGACGCCATGGGAAAGGGTCCATGTCGACTTCGCGGGCCCATTCTGGGGAAAAATGTGGTTGTTAGTCGTTGACGCGCTATCTAACTTCCCCTACATTGTGGAGATGGGAACAACCACAGCGGGAGCCACAATAGACGTGTTGGAGAGGATCTTCGTCACGGAGGGTCTACCGCAGACGTTAGTATCGGACAACGGGCCCCAATTCATTTCTGATGAGTTTTTCCAGTTTTGCAGGACTAATGGAATCAAGCACGTATGCGCACCACCTTTCCACCCTCAATCTAACGGGGAAGTCGAGAGGTGTGTGCGGACTTTTAAGACCGCAATGAGGAAAGCGAAAGAGGCGGGAACCACGAGGAGCAGAGCGCTCCTGAGGGTCCTGGCTACGTACAGGACGCTGCCTGGACCAGAGGGGAAGAGCCCGGCGGAGATTCTCCATGGCAGACAACATAGAACGTTGCTGTCGCTACTTAAACCAGGTAGCCACGGGAAGGAAGGTACGGTGGAACACAAATTTCAGGTAGGAGCCAGAGTCTATTGTTCTACCTTTAAGAAAGAGCCGGCCTGGTGGCCAGGGATAATTATTGGATTTAGAGGGAACAAGGTGTACGAGGTGCAGCTGTTGAGCAAGGTGGTAGTGAGGCACCAGGGGCAGATACGCCCAAGATATTCTTTGGAGCCAGTAGATAGGATGGGCAGGAGGTCAGAGGAAGAAAAGAGGGAGAGAGCTTTACGTGGCCTGATAGAATTGGAACGTTTGCAGGAACCAACAGTGGAGCCGCCGACACCACCAGAAGAGACACCAGAGGCGCCGAGGCGGAGGTCAAGGCGTCGCGTGCGGTTCGCACCGTACACGACGCATTCAAGAGGGGAGGGTGTTGCGGCGATATGCGAGAAGTTATATCGCGCGCCAATTCGGCAGCGCGGGACGCCGGCTACGGAAGGCAGCAGGGCCACGAACCGGCGCGAAGACCGCCCAATGAGGAGTGAGCGGCCGGCGAGCGGATCTACAGGCCCGAGGCGAATCTGCGACGCGGAGCGCTTCTTAACGGGCCGCACCGGCCGGAGGGGCACTCAGTAGTGAAGTGCGATCCTGAAGCGAAGTAGTGACTGTGACCCTAGTGCGAACTCTGCGACGTAATTGGTATTCTCTCTCCGGCGATTTTTGGACGACAGTGCGCGACTTTTGGGACATCTACTGGATTTTGGAACACCACTGCTTTGTACTACGGACTACGCTTTTGGATACTTGTAAACTAGCTCACGCCTGTAAAAGTTGAACCAATAAATTGTTATTGTTGACTTGTGTCTTTTCACGTACATAACAGTAAGTGTGATTAATGTTCTGTAAGTTCATAGTATTTAAATTGTAAGTACCATTATCTAGAAAATTTAACTATTAAAATATTCACTGCGAGGGAGTTGTTCAAATTTCTGATATACAAGTACATTCATCACTTGCGCAGCTGTGATTGAGTATGTTTCTTCAGTATAAGTCACATTCCATTGTCAGGCAAGATTCATAGGTGGATGTTGGCTAATGGTATTCAAATGCTAAGTACTATTATCTACAGAACGTTATGTAATAAATCGATGTTTTCACCCTGTAGTTACGATTAATTGCGCAACTTTTCTTGACTGATGGCTTGCAGATATGGAGGTAGTGTGGGGGTATTAGTAACGATATCGGACACTATATTTTATGAAGCAATGTCAATCTCTGGAATATCAGTTATGCCTTCGGAACTTTCTCAATAATTTGAGTTTTAACTTTCTCAGAAGTTCGTGGTATCTCCTGTGACGGATCTGGATCTGATTTGGCCATTTCTTTAGATATTGTCTAGAAGAATAAGACCCTGAGTGTTCGTTTTTAACAGAAAATAGATTATATTACGCACCAGTAAAGATGTGTTTGAAACGTGGTCATCAGTGCTCGCTGCGAGCTTTTGTCTTCTACTGTTTATTGCTCAAGGAAGGGGGAAGCAAGAAAAGTTGCGCACACAGTGCATTTCCATGTACATTCTAAATAATTATTTAAAATATTCATAGGGAGGATGTTGTTTAAATTGCTCATGTACCTAATTGTTTGTGCAAGATCTGTGACTATTTGTTCAGTATTAACCACATTCCATTGGCAGGTATTACATGTTCACTTTACAGTAGCAGACAGCGCTGCGATCTGTTTACATGAGGTCACCGCCGACTGAATAATTGCACGCACGTCTACAGAAGATACTGATCGATTAGATACCATACAGATGACGGTGAGTGGGATACAGGCCCGCTCATTGCAGGGAACGACAGAATAGAAGTGGTAAGAACATAACTATTGTGTAATAGTTATGTGCAAAGAAGAAATAAAAATATTTTTCGCGCCTTTTACGAATAGATAATGAGATGTGTTGGTGTACATGTTGGCTCATGTTACTGATTTAATAATAATATTGATGATACATGTATGAAGTATATATTATTTTACTTTAATAAATAGTGGATGTAATAGAATGTCAAAATACGAACCATGACAATGCGAAGGGATCCCAGACGCAGCGATGCATCGAGAATGATACAAGTTGATGATGTAAAACATGAGTATATTTATGGAAATGCAGAATTTTTTGTGGTAAATTTTTTACAGCTCTCCTGCAGTGCGATGTAATCTAATGTGTTCAGCTAGTTATTTGAATTGTATATGGAAATGCACCGCGTGTGATAAATACAGAGACGGGTACATGGATCTATTACATAACGTTCTGTAGATAATAGTAATCAGGGTTTGATTTCTCGCAGAATGCGACGTAACAGTGTTCCCGTACAATGTTGTCAGAGGTAGATTGCCTGAATGCGGAAACTCGCCGGAACCTGCGGAAAAGGCCGCGGTGCTGTTTTTGCGGAAGCTACGCCGTAAATGTGATATGTGATGAAGCTAGGCAAGTAAATGTGGATATGAACGTGTATATAAAAGCGCATGCGTATTCCACTCGGAAATTGGAATACCTAGGCGTAATACTCTTGGACATTGTTTTCTCTGTCTTACTACTGATACAAAAGTGCCTTTTACTTTGTTATGACTTGAACAAAAATTTAAAAATGACTTCATCAAGCGATTTAGAAGCTAGCCACAGCAGAAATCTGACACCACCCCGGAAAAATCATAAACTCGGACAGCAAAAACCTCACACACAAATATCAAATTCAACAAAAAATTGGTGTAAATTTAAGTGGGTAGAAAGTGATCGAGAAAATAAATTTAAAGCGATGCAAAAAATGCGGAGAAAAAATTCGGATTGAAAGATTTGTGATAATGTTTTAAATCTTTATTTGTTAGTTGAAAGACAGACAGACAGACGTTTTCCAGCCCCAAATGCGGAATTCCCCCTAATGTGTCGAAAATGCGGTACATTTGGCAACACTGTTAAGGTACCTCGGAAACGAAATAGGAAAACCCAAAGAAAATTACGGAGGGCAAACACTTGGTAATATCGATTTTCAGTTCGACCAACTTTCGTAACCTTAAAATTAAATAATGTTCCTCTTAACTGTATATTGTGTAACTTAACTGTTTTACGAACGTACTAAAATTATAATTAAAAACGATAATACATCATTATAAACCCTAATTAATTCATTCAATGGAACCACTGTTCCTGTTAATAAAGAACGATTTTCCTAAGGATGAGCCATGGTGGAAATAACACCAAGGGATGAGCCAAAGTGACAGTTCGCGAAAACAAGTGAACATCACATGTATTTGAGAGAAGTATCCCTCCGCCATGACAGCTGTTCAGACACGCCCACGGTGTAAGATATATATCTTACGTAAGATTAGACGATAGGTCACGTAAGATATATACCTTACACGGTGTAAGATATATATCTTACACCGTATAAGATATATATCTTACACCGTGGTCACGCCCCTTTGTAAAGTGTTAATGGCTCCTGTGAAGACATCCCTATGAAGAAGTCTAAGAGTTTAGCTTAAATATATGCACGTACGCGAGTTCGGGAAATATTTAAATTTAATTAGGTATGTGGAAAATCTCGTAACATGCTCTCACAATCAGTAAAAGAAAACTGCCTCGAATATAAATAGAAAGCTCTTAATCACAGCTCACCACACAACAGCACAAAGGCCGGAACCACGTGCATCGGTACGCATCTCGCATTCAAGTATCGGTTTTAAAATAAACAATATTTATCACACAAAAAGTAAATTCAATGTAATATACAAAGAAAAAAGAATTTTTGCAGAAGAGCACATAACACTGCACTTCCGAATTTCAATTATTTCTCGTGGTGTACTATATTTTTGTCGGATGAGGACATCACAGAAGGAAGCGTCGAAGCCATTTACAAGTCAGCCAACTGCAAACGAACGAATGCGGGAAGGGAGTGTAATGGGCTCAAGGGCACGACCACCACAGAACCTTCAGCTATGTTGCCAGCACTAGCTGTCACTTTGGCTCATCCTTAGGAAAATCGCTCTATAGGTATGATGATCTATATATTTAAAAAAATAAGGTATTCTACCATGGCTTCGTTTAGAGCTTCTACTGAACCGATTGTAGTATTTTTTCCTTTAAATGAAAGAACGCGATCTCTAGATGTGTTATTAGATATTGTTTCTGTTGATTCACCAACATTCACGGTGAAAATTAATTAATTAAATCATTCTTTAGTAGTACGCTTATCAATAGTCAATTGTTTTCTTTCAAAGGGTGACAGTTTCAAAATCGATTTATGAGTCGATAGATGTGTGTTCACGCTGCTTGATGTTTTGTTTTGATTGTTGAGATTTGTTTACAATTCGTCACGGTTTGTTTCAGTGTAATAATTGCATTATGGTGTTGACAGTTTGCATGTATTTGCTTCTGTGGTGTATTTTGTAGAGAACATTCGCACAGTAGGTTTTGTTCGGTTTTACTTCAGTGAAGTTGTTTACAGGTTATGTCGAATTCCGAATCGTCCACGCGCCCCAAAAGACGCAAACGTTCATTTACTGGACGCAGGGAAAGAGAAAGTCAGCGTAGGTGTCGTGATAGTGAGGTCATTTCGTTTTCTATTGGGTCATTGTCTATGAAATGTCAGTTTTGTTTTGCTTTGTACTTTCCCTGTGAGAGAAATTCTGCAAACGATTTACTCTGTGTTGCTTAAATGGGAAAATAAGTTTACCTTCGAGCAATATGCCAGAAGAAATCAAAGTTGTTTATAGATGATGACACATCAAAAAACTTTAGAAATAATATTCGTCAGTATTATAGTGCTCTTTCTTTTGTGTCATTTGGTGCCGATATTGCATTGCCACCTGGTCATGGGCCATACATGTTCAAAATTTTGGAAACATCACAAAATATCTTCGTTATACCCTAAAGATCCAAACAACGTAACATATTGTGAACATTAACCTGGGCACAGTATTTTACATTTATCTCAGATCTCACCGTCAAATTTTGACGGGTTCTCACTAGTAATATATTAAATTATGATGTAAATATTATAACTATTTCTATTGAATTAATATTTTTTCTGGTGTGCGTTCTGACACAGAAATTTCTATAAATCAAGCTCCGATAGTAGTTATCATTTAAGTACTAACAGCTTACAGAACATTAATCACACTTACAAATTATTCAGCTGACAACAAAATAAAAGAACACACCTCATCTTTTATTATAAATATTATTATTTTTATCATCAAATCAATATAATTAACCAACATGTCTATCAATAAATTTCACCTGTCAGTTCAAAATAACAAAAATTTACCAACGTTCCGTAGACTAATTACGAAAAGTAATAAAAAACAAACAAAATATATGTACCTTTACATACAAATTTCAGTTATACATTAAAAAATTCACTCATTACGATAAAATAAATAGTTTTTATTATAGGTCAAAATAATATCCATGTATCCATATATGTGTCTTGGGAAAAATATTACACGTGAATGTCCATGGAAATGCAGTACTTTTTGTGATAACTTTTCTATAGTTGTCCTACTGTGCGATGTAAACGCGCGGGTTCAGCTAGTATATAAGAAAGCTCATTAAATCCTAACAATTGGTAATAATCGTCATTTCGTCGGTAGTGAAAATTACAATCGTTTTAACAACGCAACTCGTTCCCAAAGCAAGAACTCGCTCGACCATTACTCTTCCATTTCCCGCCAATTTGCGAAGATGCGCATGACGCCATATTTCCGTTTCCATTCTGGCCGCGAATTTCAAACAACGCAAATTTCGTAGCTTTTTATTAATAAGGGAAAGTTGTGATCTATTCAATGTATAATTTTCTCCGTTCCTAATTTTTAAATTTTTTTTGGTACTTCATTTGTTTAAACTGTTCACTGTGAGCCGATTAGGAGGGACATCAAAATCGGCCTTTTTTTAGATTTAATGTATATGATGATGCATTTGAAAGGCAGGTATATTGAGAAAAATACGATAGTAGTTTTCATTAGTCAGGTTCTTTTAAATTTTGATTTGTGATTTTTTTAAAACCATAGTCGTTTTTGTAGAATGACCTCGAAGTGACATAGGATTTTCTAGAGACAAACCTTCAATTATTGCCCAATTTTCTTGAAATAATTAAAAGATCCGAAATTTGCCTTTCACAAGAGTTAGAGGAGGGAAAGTTTCCACATGCCTCGCATTCTCTTTTAATAAAGAACGTCTGTAGACTATTATTGCTTGTAAAATGCGTAGAGTAATACCGTACTAACTCACAAAAATCAATAAAACCTAGTATTAGCATATTGACAAAATCAATATTTTTGCACTTTCAGAAATCATTCATGTATTCCATACGCAGTAATCGTCGTACATTTGTATGGATATTTTCTGTTTTTAAACCACGTTGAATTTTTTTGCCTCAGCCAAAAATTAATGTTTCTTAGATATTATTTTATTATATTTTTATTCTTGATATTAAAATTTAATTTTGAATATTGGTATTTTTTATTAAAAAAGCTACAAATTGCCGGACCGGAGGATTGAATTGAAGTTGGTTCGAATTTTTTTTAAGAAATAGATTGAAGCAAGTAGATGTAGGAGCCTGTGTAAGGCCATCACGTATCACGAGAGATTTACCTCAATGATCTCTTTTGTCAGCAATACTGTTTTTTAAATTTATAAACGCTTCACTCTAACAATAAATTATGGGGAGAGCTTAGTGCCTTTATAAATAAGTGCCACTTTTTATTCGCTTGAAGATATTGTTACTTTGGAGGAGTGTGTAAATCGTGGCTTAAAAATTTCCAAAATATGTCAAGCAAAAAATAGGAAGAAACATTTAATGGAAACGACAAAAATGTATCACGGAGAACCAATAGTAAATATAAGGATTCATATTAATATTTTAATTGTAGTGTCTTGAATTACGAGTATTGCAAAGGAGTAAGCAAAGATATAAAAAATTAATGAGGAAATCTTAATCAACACATACTTGGGAGTAATTTCTTCTAAAATGTCGTCACTTAATACTTCCGTCATACTTATAAGTTTATCAGGATCGTAAGGAAGATTGTAAATCTCTTCTTTCACTTCTTCACGATTGCAATTACTAAATGCAGTGGAAATGTAGATAAATGCCTGAGAACGCATGTATTGAATTGTATAAATGAGTATTACAACTGGATAATATTAGCATTAAATTAAGTAAATGTTTAACTTGTACAAACCGTATTTACCTTAATGTTATGCATCTGGAGGCAGAATTCCAGCAGATTCAATGTGCCAACAGAGTTCACAGTTATTGCTTGTTTTATTGGCTCATCGAATCGCACCGTTGCCGCTACATGGAATACGACCGATACGTTGTTTATTAAAGTTGATTTATGTGTCTGACAAATGTCCATGTTTTTTTTCGATAAGTCTCCCAAAATAGGAATAATCTTTTTCAAATCATGAGGTCGGGCATTTTTAAGGCGCTCAAATACCTGAAATCAACAATTGAATACAAATTAAAACTCAAATATGCCACAAAAAATTTGTAACCGTATTTGAAAAAATGGCTTTTGAACATTTCTGAACATGTTGAATGTTTAGCTCACTTTCACCGAGGAGTTTGGATTTTTCGAGTAACTTTATAAGACATTTATTGCACTCATTTCCACAAATCATTGGTAATGTAAATATTAACATAGTTAAAGAGGTGTCAAAAACATCACATATGTGTAGTTAAAAAAACAACAAAAGAATGCAGTAATATGGCGTTTATGTCATACGGTACATTTAGCACTACCCTCACTGAAAGTTTAAAGAAATATTTGGAGCCATTTTCGAGAACTTCTTGTTTTAATATTTAATATTGCACATAGTTACCTCGAAATTTCCCAAACATTACTAAAATTATCAATAAAATAAAATAAAACAAAGTAGGATTTCACGGCTGGATATACTATTGAAAGTACCTTTCGGGCTACATAGCCGTGGTCTATCGGACATATTTTGCCTAAACGTTTCGTCCACTACTGCGGCAGACATCTTCACTGGACTGTGTCACGCTATGTCCTTTTACACAACTCACTGGTTAGGGTGACTAGAATCATCACCGTAACTATCAAGATCCGCCTGTTTGAGCTTTTCGTCGTCACACAGGTACAGAAACAGGAACGATTTTAAAGGGAAGCAAAAACAACAATATTTTTGCCTCGACCGGGAATCGAACCCGGGGACCACAGCACGGAAAGCTAATGCGCTGCCTACATATATTGAAACGTTTCTTATTTTATTTAATTACTAATAATAAAAACGCCAATCGTAACCAATTTCCGAATTTATAAACAATTTGAGCGCCAGTAAAAGGTTACACTTGAATTCCTGATTATCAATTACTGTCTTTAGATATATTACAAATAAATGCAAATCCCGCTAGCTCGGTCGTCGGGTTCTTATGAAATAATTTTTGCTATTTGCTCCGCAACCAATTACTCAATACTAGTAGTGCCCGTGCGAATAATTCGCACGGAGTTCAATATTTTTAAAATTCCCTTAATTACAATTTTCTTTTATATATACTGGGAGTTCATTTTTTTATGTATAAAATTTTTAGCCACTGCATCTAATTCAACATTGTAATTTAAGATTTTTATCACAGCAGAATGTACTGATTTTCTTTAACTCAGATTCTCTGTAGGACACTAACAAATCAAAATGTATGAATAATGGGACGTGATATAATTAATTCTTCCCAAATACAATAATTTAAGAATAAATAAATTCAAAATATCAATAACATTCATGATAATGTTGACCAACACGATCAATAACAGGACAAAATATCCATACGGTCTGGCGAGGAATCTGAAAATAATTCTCAAATGACTACTCATGGATTGCACGTAAATGAGAATCATCTTTCTTTCAAACTATGAATTATAATTTATTATGCATGCCAAAAGTTGTTAACTATTATCAATTATTACAATTTATAGTTAAATCATGAGCATTTTTTCTCGTTATTGCAATAACAGCGTTATAGAACCTTTTATAACCTTGCCTTGTTATATAACCTTGCCTCTTCGTGCGCACGTCGCTCGATGTCGCCGCGTAGAGTAGATCAATCTTCCATCTAGTCGAAATCCATGATGATCAGCGACCAAGTCGAAACTTCCTCCAACCACTTCACAAACACAGCCTATACTCTTTATCTTGCCTCTCAGATGGGCACATATTTCAAACTGATTACTTCTTCCAAGTCGGAACACTATCCTTCTAATATTATTTTCTATCACCTAACCTGGCCATCCACAATTCACTGGTAAAATTTCTAAGTCGAGTCTTGTAACTTCACCGCGAAAATATTCCAAGTTCACTTTCCAGTTCACTCACGATAATATTACAAGTCCGAGTTTGTAATAGTACTACACGTAAATTTTACAAGTTCCAGTTACACACCTAATGCGGAAATATTTTAAGTTCAAGTTTAATGTTCAGTCTCACGAAATATTATAAGTCCCGATTACATAATTAATCTCAGGAAAAACCGCACAAGCGATCCGCTCACCACCACGAAACGAGTCGGAATGCCCTAATTCCCATTTTTAGCCATTTTCTTTGTTTGGGGACTATCTAGTGTCATATCTGCTAATATATCAGGAATTGTCTATGGTGGTATACTATTATTTTTTTTTCCATTAATATATGATCCTGAAAGTTTATATGCCTCAGTAGGTTTTTAACTTTGGTATGTACTGGTTGCAGTAATTTTTAAGTTTTGGGTATATATCGTGATTGATTATAGGATTATTTGATTCTGATGTTTTGATGGCATATTTGAGAGTTAGCATTTGTCTACGATGAGCTTGGTTCTTTGGCTTCTATTAGAATGCTACATATGGGGCTAGTATGAAACCAGCCAGTGCTTATCCGTAGAGATTTATTGTGTATAGCAGTAGTAGTAGTATTAGCGAGGTTCTTTGCAGCTGAAGCCGCTTCTCTCGTCCCAGTCGCCACGTCCTTCGATCTTCCCAATCTTCCTCTTCAAGATCTCGTTGCTTCATCGCCTTCTCCACCTCATTCTTTCATGTTTTTCTTGGTCTGCCACGCTTTCTGTTTCTTTTTTTAAATTTGTTGCGTCTACAACTTGACGCAACGCGTCTCCAAGCCCCTTACGGGGGGTTGAGCGCTTTGTTCTGGGGAGTAATCCTCCATTAATGTGCGATATTTGGGAGTAATCCTGCATTAATGTGCGATATTTGGGAGTAATCCTGCATTACTTGTATGTCATGTCACGTCACGTCACGTCGCAGTCAATTGTCAAGAGGACCGCCAGGTAGCATCTCCGCGTACGCGCCTCCTTTTTGCACATATTGCATGTTAGAGAAATGGGACTGTAATTTTGATTTTTTGTGGAGTCTTTCCCAGGCTTTGGTATAGGTATAATAATACTGATCTCCGTACTTCAGAAAATACACTTCCTTCCTTATTATGTTATATATTTTTAGTAGAGTTTCTTGTCCTTCTAGGAGTAGATGTTTTACAAGAATGAATGGAATGTTGTCTGGTTCGGATGAGGAGTTCCTAGTCGTGCTGATAGCAGAGTTCAGTTCTTTAATTCCAATAGGATCACTGATATTGTAATAAGTAGCCAAGTTTTCATTATTTGTGTGTTCTGTAAAGTTCTCTTGATCTTTTTTGTGCTGTAAGAAGGCTTATCTATAGTTTTTTGAGCTAGTTATTGGAAAAGATACATGCAATTGAATTTGCTATTTCACTAGAATTTGTAATGATTTGGTTATTTGACAGTAAAAAAAATTATTTACCTTTCTTTGTTCCTTCAATAGCTTTCATTTTTGCCTATGACTCATTAATATTATTATGTATTGATAGACTACAGATATAATTGTACCAGAGTTTGCTTTACTTTCTTTTATGGTTCTTCTTGAAACAGCTCTCATCTTTTTGTATAGAATTTTATTTCCTTCAGTGTTGCTTTTTATGTTTGTTGGAGGCATGTTTGGATTTTTAGTGCCAAGTTACATTTGCTATTCCTCCAATGCACTAGTCTGGGTCTCTTTGCTGATTTGATTGTTTCAGTTGATCCATGTGCAGCTCTAGTTATGACATCGTTAAATGAATTGATAATAGTGTTAATGTTTTCTGTTTCTAGAAGGATATTGGTTTTAGGTAGGTACTTTTTGATCAGATCGTTATAAAGATTCCAGTTAACTTCGTTGTAATTCCGCACTGGGATTGATTGATCATGGTTATACATTCTGGGAGTGCTGTTAATGTTTATAAAACTAGGGAAATGGACACTGTCATTGGGGTAATCTAAAAGGTTCCATGAACATTTATAGGCATATTGGGTGGAAGCAATGGAAACATCAATGGCAATGTAATTGTTGTTTGTTACTGGTATTGATGTGAGTAGGTTCTCCAGTATTAAGAACAGTTGTATCTAGTTTATCAAATATTTCCTCAAGTACTTACGTTCTGTATAATTTTATTCTACATCCTGAAAAACTGTAGTAAATTTAACAGCAAATAAATATATTAAAAAAAGCATTAGACTTCCGCTGTCAGTTTTATTGGATCCTCAAACTGGATTATAGCAGTTGAAACCCCCCGTAATGAGAATTTTATTTGCATCTTGTTAATAATATCAGTTACTTCTTGTTCAACAAGCTGGTAGCTATTTGGTAGGTAGATATTACATATACCAGTTTGAACAGGTGACAGGATCCTTAACGCACAAACTTCAATGTTTGATTGAATAATCACTTCTGGATATGGAATATGGTCTTTGATAAACATAGCCACACCACCACTGGCATGATTGGTGTTAATTATGTTTTTGAAGGAGCAATTAATTAATTGATGTTGCCATGCTTGGAGTCGTTGAAGTTGGTCTCTTGGATACAAGAATGTCACGGTTTATTAGGTTACATAGGTACTGTATACTTTCTAGTAAAAGAACTTGGTATAGGTATAATAATACTGATCTCTGATAATACTACAAATTTCAATTTAAGAAAGTTTATCTATTTTCAGTATTAAAGTAGTAGGAAGACGCCGAAAAAAATAAAAAAATTGTATTAGTTGTTTTCCAAAATATCAGTTAACAGACTAAATCGAACCTGTGGCATCTTTATAAGAGCATTTCACTCTATTCTTACACGAAACTTTAAGAAAAATTTAAGCCATTTTTGAGAAAATTTTGAAAATGTCCCACGAGCATCGTATAAAGTATCCCCAAATTTTAAAGTATGTTATTCAAAATCTCAGAGCTTCGAATCGGGCCAGATCACCTGCCGAGTATTCATTTTGGAAAAACTCCGACGAGTAATTTAGGCTCTAATGTTGTTCACCGACGAATATACACAAGTACAGACTGTCGGAACGACGTTTTGAAAAAAACAAACTTTTACTGTCTAAGGGGATCTCTAAACATATTTCCATTTCAATCTCGAAATCGATTTTCAGAATACATTTTTAATAAATCTTTTATGAATGTTGGATAAGCAAACGTGATATAAGAGTAATAAAATAATATTTTTAAAAAGTTTTTTCATTGAGAATTTATTTTGAATTCTCAATAATACTAAGTAAAATGTAAGATATTTTAAAGAGTGGAAGTAGAAATATTTTGGAAGACAAATTAATTCAGAAACCAAAAACTTAGAGATAATGATAAAATTTAGAGATTATTATATAATACATAAAATTCATAAATTGTAAAACCACAGATTGTTCTTTCAGAGAAGTTACGAAAATACACCTTTTTTTTCCTAGGGCTTTTATCCAGCCGACAGCCGGTTGCCCTTTACGTCCCGAAGGGACGCATATTCGATCATACACTAGACAAACATTCTTGCGGGCTCCTCTGATCTGGGGTCAGTAGAACGCGAGGCCCTCCGCGACAACACACACGAAGTCAAGGGACAAACAGCCATGCCCAAGGTGGGACTCGAACCCGCGACCCTTCGGACCGAAGCGCTGAGCTGGTACTCGCTCTTAGCCACCTCGGCCATCCAGGTCGGCAAATACACTTATTTTCTATCATTAATTCAAAGTATGTACTGTTTTTCTGTCTTGACCATCTGGCAATCCTACTTACCGGACTTCTTAAAATCGTTGCGAGTCGGCTTTTTTCATCTTGATTTTTCTTTGACCGGATGAGCAAATAAATGGCTTGTACTCCAGGGCATGACCATAATATTTTTTCTATCAGTATTTTGCCCAGAAATCCGCTACCACCGGTCACAAAAATTGATTTTCCAGTATAGAAATCGGTCACTAAAAGGGTGTCTTTGGAATTTGGAGATAACATTCTAGAACTGTCAACAATAAAACAATCATTAAAATAAAATAATGATTTTACATAGCACTGACTTTCGAATTATTTGTAATGGTTAGTACAATGATAATACATATATCACTAATTACGTACTTCTTTTAGCTAACATGTACAACTATTTCGTCAAATTACTGGGATCACAGCGCAAAGGATGTATTATCTAGTATCTCCTAAAATCTCTTGTGTACGTAAAATTGCAACTTTTGTGGCCTATATGGCCTATACTATGCATACCAACTCTGGATGTATTTATCTGAATGACATTCAGCAGCATTTCTTTGTCAAGCAACAACATCGGAAATTTCTTTTCCGGTAAACATGTTCATACGCGCACACACCATTTCACAAATGTCTCGAAATTAAATAATCTTACACAAATAATTGTAAAATGTAATATTCAGATATTTGCCAATTAATATACTTTTGGTTTTATTTTCTGTAATTCTTGTGTGGTAGCAAGCATATTATTAGCATATTAGTTTCGGCAAGAAAAACTAATATTTTTTCCCACAATTTTTCTATATTTGCGAGGCCATCCCATATTTGATTGAAATGACACTTTTAGGATACAAGAGAAAAATGGAAATATAAAAATATGCACATTAATTTAATAGACCCATAGAAATAAACATTGTATTTCCTCGCTTCTTACTCTTGTAGTAAAAAAGGATTGTAATGTTGTGGTACTAAAATGAAACATTGACAGAAAAATTCTTATTGAGGGACTCTGATATTGAATACGTGGATAATTCTTTTTTTATTTAATTTTATTTTCAGTCGCATCAGTATCTAGGTTATTAGTGACCAAATAAATACAATATTCTACATTTTACATTAAAAAGATTAAGTTTTTACAATATTTTTTATCTGATTATGGGTACAAAAACAATGTTTTTCTAAAACTTTTACTACGTTTACGGGACACATGATCTTAGGCCTTGGCGCGCCCGGAATCACTATCAATCAGTCAACGTATAATCCTAACAACTGTCAGTCCGTTTGGGGACAACTGTAGCTCGTACACCGTTCAGCCGCTTTCCTCCAAAATTGATATTGAACGGACTGGAGGCTTTGGGAGCTTCTAATTTATATTTTGATTGTTGAGGGTTTTTACATGAATCGGGCATTTACCATTTTATATCTCTGCCAGAGTTCGATCAGTACGGATTTGTGTGACGTAGTGGTGTGAGGGCCTAAAAGTTAAATCTGAGGATCTGAAATCGGGTCTCGGAGCAGAGAAAAATGTTTGTGATTACTTTTCTTGGTTTATGTGGAAGTATAATATTGCATAGCATTTATAAACAATACGAGAAAGTATGTGATATGGAAGCACTACTAGTTTCTAAATTAAACTTATTTTTCGAAATTATAAATTTTAATATCGTGTTCTTTTCTTTGTTAGGGCACGTCAATGAATTCTTTTTATGCCACAAATCGTCCGTTTTTCCGCGCAGCATCACGTATCTTTCTTTACACTATGTATTTTACTCCGTATATACATACGTATACGAGAAAGTAAAAATATATGTATTTTTCACGCTTAATTTGTTTAAGAATTTTTCAAATGGTAGTTGAGCAATTGTCATATTATAATATTAGAGTAGCCATTAACAATATCGCGAGAAAGTACGTGCTGTTGTAGCACCACTGTATTTTTAAAAAAATCGTACATGTCCTTATTGCATGACCTGAATGTTTTTAACCGATTTTATTCAGGAAAATATCTCTATCATCAATATTGTACTTTGCATTTTCCTTTTTTCCAAAGTTTGAAAATACAGCGAGTTCATCAAACACGGGGCAAAAACTTTTTTACCGTTTTTTTCTATATAGAAAGGAAAAATTTACAGAAAAAATTGGGGCCGTTTTTGTGAAAATAATAGTTTTAAAGTGTCTATTCTTCGGCAAATAAACTCAAAAACTACTCACATTAACTAATAACAACTATGCATATTCTCGAAATATAGAATATGGCTGAAATATAGAATATAGAATATTTCAAGATGACTTTCAACAAAAACTTTCTTGAAGAAGAATAATTCTATCATTATCATTAATATTGTACTTGCAAGAAGACGCCGAAAGTTGAACTTTTCGAATTTTAGAACGTTAATAATTTAAGCGGAAGTGAGACCGTCATTTTTATTTGGTTTGTCTCTCACATCGGTAATATTTACATTATACGCAATTTTTTCACATTATTATATTTACGACAACATATAATTTAAAATGATTTAAAATTAATGTCAAATAAAGTTTCTCGAAAATTGAACTGTTTTCTGTACAAATGAGCTCAAAATTCCGCATTGTCAGAAACGCTCAAACGCAATTTCTCAAAAATGGATCCAAATTTGTTCGAAAAATTTTTCCAATAGATAGTGCTATGTACGCTGTGTAATATGTCGTAAAGTTTATTTTGGTGTATTGATTTTTTTCACAAATTACACAAATGTAATTTTTTTGGAACTCCTCTCACTCCGTTAATATGGACATTATCATCGATTTGTATGCATTATTACAATTGTGAGTGGAAGTGCTTCAAATGATTTCAAAAGAACTTTTTCGAAAACTCAGGTGATTCCTGTGAAAGTGAAAAAGAGCTTCAAATTTCGCATTTACAGTAATACTTAATCGCCATTTTCTTAAAAACCGCTTCAAATTTTCAATGAAAATGTCCATTTAAGACGAGTATTTACTCTTTAATATTCTTGAAGTAATATTTCGGTGGTACTACAAGGAAACCAAAAAGTTGAGAAAATGTAGACAAAATATGTATTTTGAGCAACGAAAGATGGCTGCTGGCCAAAGAATGGAGCATGATCAAGACATTCTACACCATGGAAATTATGAAAATTTGCTACGAGGAAGTATGTGCTATTGTGTAGCAACCGTAGTTACTTTCTCGTATACGTACGTATATACTGAGTAGATTAGAGAGTTAGTATATACGTCGTAAAGAGAAAATTATGTAATGTTGCACAAAAATAACGGCGAATTTTCGGCGGAAAACAATTCATTTCTGGGCTCTGGTGACGAAAAAGTGTATTATATTCGTTGCAAAATTTAGAGAAAAAATCTAACACATGGTGTAGCAAGAAACCATGTATTGTGGGTTCTTTATACCGAAAACCCAATTGCAAGCAAAACGTCCGTCCGTCCATCTGTCCGCCTGTCTGTCCGTTTTTGTCCGTTCGTCTGTCTGTCCGTCTGTGAACACTTGCTAGGGCCTAAACAACATGCACGATATTTTCCAAATTGAAGCTTTGCAAATTTGAAAAACATTTTTTTAAAATTTGGGGGTACTTTACATGAAGATCCCCGGGAATTTTCAAAGTTTTCTCAAAAACGGCTCAATTTTTTTAAAAATTTCTTGTAGAATATTGAAAGAAAAAAGAATATTAAAATTTCTTGTAGAATAGATTGAAATACACTTATAAAGGAGGCGTAGGTCAGATTTTCACAGTTTTTCAAAAACTGATTCATCACTGATCATTGATCACAAAATCACTGATTTTTCAAAAATTGCAAGAGTTTGAATTTTTTCGGCGTTTTCCAACAACTACAAATTAATTAAAAACGAATAAATTACTTCTCTATATTAAAAAATTGCCATGTCGTGCAAAAGGGGAAATTTATGTGACTTTTTACTGCAAAGTATTCAAAAATAAATATTTGGTTTGATCAATGCATTAACAGAATTTTATTTCAATTACAATTTTTAAACTAACTGAAGAATAATAAGTACCTCAAGGGATTTTCTTTTTGAAAAATTCCATTTCTCATATGAGCAACTCGGGAGTGAGTTAAATGATCAGAATAGGGCAACAAATTTGAGTCCATCTAGATGTTTATTCTTCTGCCTGCTCAGTAATAATATAATTTTACACGTTCTCACCTCCTGAGCTGTTTTATAGGAGCTGTTATGAATTTCATAATTGCCCATAAAATTTGCGCTTGTACTTAAAAGATGTGCTTCTCTCACTTAATATTATTTCAGTTCAAGTTAAATATTTTCATTAAAAATACGCTCACTTAAACTAATAGGAAAGTGTTTTATATTTATTTGCAGTATTTATATTGGAGATTATTGATAATAATGTTATAACGGGTATCATCATTACCATTATGTGAGGAAAATTTCACAAAGCGCTCAGCAATTTCGCTTCTACGGCCTTGATATGCCGATGACACTCACCCTTACGCAGCTAAAGAAATTGTGAATAGCAGAGCTTGCTCGCACGAGCATCAGACGAACAATGCACTTCAAAACTGCCAAGTTTATCCTGAATATAGTCTCTATATATAAAGTACAACCAACCGGTTTCTTAGTTCCCAATTAAAAAACAAGGTGGCAGGTAATTGTTGTACTATCTGATGTTCATCCTTGAGAAGTTGTGATTTCATAAGTGCAGAGATACATTCATCTAGAAATATGCTAAAGAACGATAAGGGAAGATAAATTGCATTTTTTGCTTGGCATAGAAAAAGATGTGACGGTGCAAATAATTCAATGCCGAGATATTCAAGGAAAGATTGGGGTCCATGACACCGATTTTCTTTTCAAACATCTCGCCTGTCCAACTGTTCATCCACCTGTCCGTCTATAAATCAGTTTGTTCGTTTGTTAGACAGCTTTTCTCTTTATAAGACTATATGAATAAATAAAAATCCAAATTGAATACTTTTGATGATTTTCTTCAGAATTGATGTACCCCGATAGATCTGAACGCACTGAAAGTCTTGCAAGTGTGAAATGAATATATTGATTCCGGGGAGATAATTTACAAGAAGTCTCAACATCACTTTCAAAGAAGTTTCAACATCACAAATGGCTGCACTAATTTTGATTAAACTTTTCCCTCGAATAGGATAGCGGACGCTTAAAAATGAAGGTCTCACTTTTGCTTAAATTATTAACGTTCGAAAATTCCAAAAGTTCAACTTTCTTTCAGCGTCTTCTTGCAAGTACAATATTAATGATAATAATAGAATTATTATAATAATATGAATTATGATAATAATAGAATACAAGAAATGAACTTTACGCCATATTAAACAGTATTATTAGCACAACGAAAGAGAAAAATTCGAAGAAAAAATATGGAGCCATTTTTGAGAAAATGGCGTTTTTGCGTTTCTGAAAATGCGAAATTTTGAGCTCATTTTTACAGAAAATTGTTTGGTTTTCAAGAAACTTTATTCGACATTATTTATAGCACATGTACTCATTACTTTAATAACCTAATTGCCTATAATGTAAATATTACCGACGTGATAGACAAGTCAAAAAATTACAATTTTGTAATTTTTGAACAACCAAAAGTATATGGCAATATGGAGTTTATGTCATCGGATAGGTTGCGTTTGGAACTAACTTTACGAAAAATTTAAAGAAAAAATCTGGAATCACTTTGAGAAAATCTTGTTTTTGTAATTTTTTAAAATTGCAAATATTTTACCCTCTTTTGCACGAAAACTACAAAATTTTCAATAACATCTACAATACCTTAATGAAAGAACTATTAGTGGACAAAATATTTCATTCGAAGGACAAATCTTTGTCTTCAATTTTATAGTTGTAGGAAGACGTCGAAGAAAATTCATACTTTTGCAATTTTTGAAAATTCCGAGTTAACCGTGAAAATCGGACCTAGTACCTTTCTAAGTGTATTTTACTCTACTCCTACAAACAAATAAAGAAAAATGAAGTCGATTTTTAGAAAATTTTGAAAATGTCCGAGTGGGTTAATGTAAAGTACCCCTAAATTTTGAAGAATGTTTTTCAAAATTTCAAAGCTTCAACTAGAACTAGATTGTAAGGGGATTTCATCAATTTGAATAAAGATCGTCCGTGTAGTTTAGTCGCTAGCAGTGTTCACAGACGCACGGACAGACAGACGGACGGACTGACGTTTACTTTCAATTAATTTTTCGGCATCAAGGACCCACAAAACATGGATTCTGGCTACATCACGTGTTACACTGAAAATCCGCCGTTTTATCGCGCAGCATTATACAAATTTCTCTATAATAGGTGTATTACGACGTACGTACTTATGCGAGAAAGTAAAAATTAAAGATAACGATCTTTTCTTCAAATAAAATTTGTTGCTCATAATCTGTTTTTTTACTATGGCCATGTATATTTTTTTTAATATTTTAGTAGTTTTGCGAAATATTGCGAGCAATAGTTGCAATTTCAAAAAAATACAGAAACAAGATTATCTCAAAAACCGGCTCGACATTTTTTTTACATTTTCGGAATGGATTTTGGCCAAATGCAATGTGTAAGATGATATAAGCGCCATAGTGTTCTATTCTTTCTTTTTCAAAATTTACAAAAATGTAACTCTTTGACTCGTCTTGTTAATATTTACATTACCAAAAGTTTGTTAACACTATAGTATTTATGAGTATATGTGCTTTAAATAATGTCACATAAAAGTTCTCGTAAACTACACAGTTTTCTTTAAAATGAGCACAAAATCGTGCATTTTCTGAAACACTCAAACCCCATTTTCTCAAAAATGGCTCCAATTTTTTTCTTTAAACATTTCCGACGGATTGTGGTCATTGCCCTGTTTAATATGACGTAAAGTGCATTTTGATGTATTACTTTTGATTTTTTTCCAGAAATTACACAAATTTCATTTTTTTAAATATCTCTCACGCCGTTAATATGCATATTTCCGTTAACTTGTATAAATTTTTGCATTTGTAAGTAAAAGTTCTTGAAATGACTTCAAATGACGTTTTTCGAAAACTCAATAGATTCCTGTGAAAAAGAGCTTCCTATTTTCCATTTACAGTAACGCTTAAACGCCATTTTCTTAAAGACGGTCTTACTTTTTCAACGAAAATTTACAACTAGGATGCCCAAATTGCCAATTACGATGAGGTTTTATTCTTCTTTAATATTCTTAAAGTAATATTTTTGTTATATTATTAAGAAACCAAAAAGTTGCAAAAATTTAAAAAATGCACTTTAGGCGGCGATAGATGGCTGCTGGCAAGAGAATCTGACAAGACCGTAAAGCCAGTCTGCACCAAGGAAATTAGAACACTTTACTACGAGAGAGTCTCTGCCATTCTGTAGCACCACTAGTTACTTCCCCGTATACGTACGTATATACGGAGTAAAATACGTAATTTAGAGAAAGTTATGTAATGCTGTGCGAAAAAACGGCGGATTTTCGGCAGAACAAAATTCATTGCCGGGCCCTGAAAACGTAAAAGTAGATAAATAGAGTTACTAAATTAGGGAAAAATCCTCTAACACGTGGTGCAGCCGGAACCTGTTTTGTGGGTTCTTGGGGCCAAAAATTCTATTGAAAATAAAACGTCCGTCCGCCGTCTTTGGTGTATGTGAACAAACCTAGCGCCTAAAACATGCGAAAGATTTTTTCCAAATTGAAGAAACCGCAGTCAGTTTTGCGTGAGCTGAAGCTCTGCGATTTTGAAAAACATTAATTAATTTTTGAGGGGACTTTATATGAAGCCCTTGGAACATTTTTTCTTAATAAAAGTTTCAGTTATTTGTTTATTGTATTGTGACATACCAATATGGGGACGTTTTATTACAGAATATTTGTCGTAAATGGGCAGGGCAAATAATAGGCAATATGGCGCCTTAGTAACGACGTCGAGGTTGTCAGGATAAACAAACATTCATCTGACCGTGGAGGCAAGGCGAGGCATTATGGTTTTAAAAAAGGGAGAAAAAATTCATTCGGTCGCATGTCGTGACGATGAGCAGTTCGCTCGAAGATAGATTAATTTGTGCATGTTAGGACTTTGCATATTTTCGCTATAAACGGAAGATAGAACTGAGAGATTTTTCTGTGCGGTGTAAGCATAAAAGCACTAGATATTTATACTGTGAGAACGGGCATCAGAAGTAATATAGTGGAGCTGGAACAAATATTTGAGTGGTGCGAAGCGGTGAATCGGCGGTGTTCGTCAAGAAAGAAGAGAAGAAGATTCGTGGTAACTGGACTGCGGGACTTCGGAGCTTCAAATACAAGAAGGGAAGGCGTGTTTTCGAGGGAGTACCAATCAAGAGCATGCGAAGACCAGAATCGCCAGAATAAGGTTCGAACCAAGAAAGTTCTTCAATGTACATTTTTTTTCATTTTAATTTGCTGCATTGATAAGAAATAAACATTAAGTTTCTCTTGAAAGAAAGATAAAATGATTTTCATTGGCCAATTCAAGCTAATAAGTAGCCAGATCAAATAATCTCTGTTTTCAGATTCCTCGCCATTCTGTATAGATGGCAGATCGGGTAATCGGCTATTAATAGATAATAGCGATTATTTCTGACGTGACCCATCGACCCAGCTAGCGGGATAATATTCAGTTTTTATCAGAGTAATAATAGTTAAAATATTATCGTAACCTTTTTCCTGGCGCCCATGTTACTAGAAATTTGGAAACGGGTTACGACGAATCGCCCAATAATTGTACCAGTTAGGGGCATGTTTCAGTATATCAAGGAAAAAATATGGAGGCAGGCAGCCTATGTTTCATCCCCATCAAACATTTTCAAAGTTTTCTCTAAAATGGCACCAAATTTTTTCTTTACATTTCTGGTAAGAATATAGGTAAATACACTTATAAAGGTGGCATAGGTCCGATTTTCAGGATTAACTCTGAATTTTTAGGAACTGTAAAAGTATGCATTTTTTCGGCCACTTCTTACAACCACAATATTAAAGATAGAAATAAAACGAAATTTGTTGTCTATAAATAGTTCTTTTATTAAAGTCATGTAGACTTTTTATAAATTTTAGTAGTTTTCGAGCAATAGTACATGCAATATTTGCAATTTAAAAAAATACAAAAACAATATTTTCTCAACATCGACTCCAAATTTTTTCTTTTATCTTTTGTTAGAGTTAGCGCCCAACCTACCCTATTCGAGGACATAAACGCCTTATTGCTATATTCTTTTATTTTTTCAAAAATTACAAAAATGTACTTTTTTATTTGTCTTTTACGTCAGTAATACTTTAGAGGCGATTTATTCGCAGTATTATATTTATGAGAACATGTGCTTCAGATATTGTATACTAAAGTTTCTCAAAAACACAACAGTTTTTTGTGAAAATGAACTCAAAATTCCACATTTTCAGAAACACTCAAACACTATTTTCTCAAAAATTGCTCCAAATTGTTTCTTCAAATTTTTCCAATGGCTACTTATGAATAATAGAAACCTAGGACTCCCAGACATTGTATTTGCTTACACATAAATTATTTTAGATAAATTAATTTTTGACTGGACTTTCAACTGGGCGAACCCAACAAGTACAAACATTTTCAATCTTATCAATTTAAACATAAGAGCTGTGTAAATATTCGTGAAGACGACAAATCTCTCTCTCTCATTTATATATATATATATATATATATATATATATATATATATATATATATATATATACACACACCTGTAGATAATGCAGGTATGGAACCTGTCGGATATGCAGAAGATTCAATTATTGTATCTTAATGCTGGAGGGTGACGCAAGAACATGGGCGAATACTTTGTCAACTTTCCCGGCCTCGATCGGCGAGTTCAAGAAAAAGTTCTTTGATCAATACTGAAACGAAGAAACAGATGAATTTTAAGCTGACGCTAATGAACGGATTCTATTCATCATGCGCAGCAGGAATGAGAAATTACGCAACAAGAAGAATTATGGACTTCAAGTCATTATCACCTGCTATGACGGATCAAGAGATCATCTGTATTTTGACACGTCAATTCCCCATATCAATACAAAACATGCTGAGACGTGTGGGTATTACGGACACTGACAAATTTCAAAACGTTCTGGCTGGTTACGATTTGACGTTCGCGGGCTTGTCGAAAAACAAGAGTGACGTGCGTGTCAATGTAATGAGAGTGGAGACACGAGAGGGCGGAAGACAAGAAGATGATGAATGGCAGAGCCAAGTAGGGCGGAAAGAAGAGAAGAAAACGGACAAGCGAACGGGAGAAACAAGAAGAGATGGCGGAAAGAGAGGGCCGGATAAACGACAACCCGAAGGGGGAGCAGGTGGAGAAAGACGTGAATAATACTTTGACGGAGGAGAATGTAGTGGAAGAAATTTAAATGCATAACGTTCGCGTTGACAGGCGACTCCATCGCTGACGACGATGGAAGTAAATCCGACTTCAATGTGGTCCCGATTTTAACGATACGCACGGTGTCTAGTGAAGGCCAACCTTGGGTATGGCGTGATGTCACACAAATCGACAGGAAATGTCCAGTGATTAGAGTGAATTGTGGTGGAAGAGAAATAGAAGCGTTGGTGGATACGGGGTGTACCACGACGGCTATTAGTGAGAAGTATTAAGAGGAACTAGTGGCTACGGGGAAACCGATCGCATGTTTGCCGATTAACCGGTCGTATGTGGTGGGGGCGACGCAAGGAAGGTCGAGTCCCATTACGAAGCAGGTTATGCTGGACGTGGTGATCGGACACATGGTGTATCAGGTGGTGACACTGGTTGTGAGAAATTTGATGTATCCGATGATTTTGGGGGTTGACTTCCTAGCTGACTATAAAGCAATTGTTGACTTGGAGAAGGGGCAAGTGAAACTTGAGCACCCTGTTGTAGATGTTAATTCAGGGGGCACGGCGGATGAGGATGAACTTTGTATGGGCGTACGAACCGAAATATCTGTAGAAGAGACATTGACTGAGCAAATAAGGAAAATTGAAATACTACGTGAAGATGAAAAGGAAAAGCTGAAAAGGCTGCTGCTGGAATAATATGAAATAACAATGGACGAATTCATTATGTCAGAAGAGATCATCCATGATCGGCTTGTGCAGGCAAGCGAAAATAGGAAGTTAAAATGCAAGAAAACATCATATCTGTTCAAGATAAGACAGAAGGTGTTGTTGAGAGTTCCGTGGGTGTCTAATCCGAAATTAAAGTTGTATGCGAAATTATTCTTATTGTATGAGGGCTCATACCGCATAAGTCGGTTGGTAACGCAAAATGTTGCAGAATGAGTAAATAACCAACAGTAAATCATCGGCCAATATAATTTGCATAGTTTGCGACCGTGCAAAGAATGAGGAAGATTGTGCTTAAAGCGAATTTTGTATAGTCAAATGAAGATTGTGTAAAATATAGCGAGAGGTAGAATTTCATTTCAGAAATTCTACTATGAGAGGGGGGTGATACAACGCCCCGTCCAAGTACGGGCTACAGCGATGCTTGGCTGCGAGGGAGGCGAGCAGCGGCGTAGTTTGAAATGCGCGCTCCATACCGGAGGCCTTAAGTCTCGAGGATTCCAAGCAGAGTTCACTGGTGTAGAGGGCGATGTGTCGATGTTTTGCTTGCGCAAAAAAAGCTTCGGTCTTTATGGTGTGAGCAAGCGACCGGAGAGGATAGAGTGGTGAGAGTTGGAAGTATGGAGCAGTGCTGTGTTGGTGGTATATGGGATGTAGCTCGCCACCACAAAACATGAGAGGAGATAAAATGAAAAATTAATGTACTTGAATTTGTTGTGGAACATTTAATGCACGAAGAAAGGTGATATAGTGATCGAGGTGCGTTGGAAGATGAAGGGACGGAGACATGCAAAGGTAACTGGATAGGAGAATGGGAATATACGTGAACTGGAGTCCTAACTGATTAATGTGAGTGCTAATAAAGCATTTAATTAACGGTCGTATAGTTGAATTGTGTAGGCGTGAGGTTAGAGGATCAATCTCTCCTTAAATTGAGATGCGGTAGTCCAATTTGGAATTGTGAAAGTATTGTAGGTGCGAGTCCTGGCATTTGAAGTGACAAGTGACTTATTCTGACTGTTCTTTTGCCGGATGTGTAATATTCTTTTAAATACAAGATGTTCTATTGCATTATTTCAAGTTGAGGACTTAAAGAGACTGATAAATGGATTTGTGCATATTAATGTATCAATGTTCAATCACCTATATATATATGTATTTATTTATTTTATTTATTTTATTTTTTTTATTTATTTTACGCCAAAAAACAGTTAAAAACTGCGTATGACGTGCTATGGGGAAAAGTGAATTGTGTGCACATTTTCAAAATTCTGTGATCCCTACACTAAGTCATATATTACTTAAATTTTGAATTTTTGAAAGGGAGAAAAAAACAAACAAAAAAAACTCCCATGTAATAAAATCTATTTTCAAGGATAACCAAGCAATAAATTTTGAATTTTGAAAGGGAGAAAAAAAAACAAAAAACTCCCATGTAATAAAATCTATTTTCAAGAATAGATAAGCAATAAATTTCGAATTTTGAAAGGGGGGAAAAACAAACAAAAAAACGCCTATGTAATAAAATCTATTTTCAAGGATAAATAAGCAATAAATTTTGGCTCTTATTACTTCCTGCCGCGACAACATGGAAACGATAATTTGAATTATTGTATTTCCCACTGAATTCTAGAAGACGTGCACAGAAAATGAAGTTACATTTATGTCCAGAAGCAAAACAAGGGGCCATCTCAGCATTTGCTCAATGGATCAGGGAAACTGGACGAAAAACCTGATCGAGATGGGGGTCATTGACCCGGAAGCTGTAGTACAATAGTTGTTACAGGTTGTTTATACTTATTTATACAGTCCAAATGGTAAATAATGCATTATGTATCATTGTTAAAATTAATGTTACTTTTCTTGTGATGTCTCTAATTGTATAGAAACAGTTATGCAGCAGAAACGATTTCACTTGGGATTTAAACTTTTCTATTGAATTTAATCGTTTAATGTCATCTGGCAAAGTGTTGTAAAATAATGTACATGTATTGTATGTGAATTTTTGTAATGAGCTGTTGATACTGTCACCTGATGAATATGATTTCTACGTCGAGTGTTATAGTAATAGACTTCGGCATTTTCTGAAAATATATTCCCGCCCTTAAGCAAGTCATTTTTTACAAAAACCACTGATTCGTAAATAAAAAGACACGGTAATGGTAGAATTCCTAGATTAATGAAGAGAGGCTTACATGAATCACGTGGGTGGGATTTGGTTATTATTCGTACAATTCGTTTTTGTAATCTAAAAGTCTGGGAGCTATAAGATGTATTTCCCCAGAATATTATGCCATATCTCAGGCGGGAATGAACATTCGCGAAGTATACACAACGAGCAGTATGAAGGCTGACTGAATTTGCAAGAATTCTGAACGCGTAGCATAATGAACTTAATTTTGTGTTCAATTCATTTAAATGGACGTTCCATTTAAGGTTTGACTGAATTGAGAGACCTAAAAATTTTGTTGCCTTAACATCAGTCAATGATATGTGGATTGTGAACCAATTATTTAATAATGGGAAGAGAGCTTGAAGAAAGGTGAACTTTTACTTTCATTAACTGGTACTGTTGACAATTTCTGTGCTTTCTATTTGTAACTTATTTGCAATTTACTACAATAAAAAATGGTTAAGAGTTGTTAATTTCTGTTAAGTTGGGGAGGGGGGTGAGATTCTGCAGTTTCTCCATGGTAGTGCAATATTTTATTGAAGATTGTCTCACAGATTGTGAAAAAAATAGTTAAGTGAAAGGAGACCAGTTACACAGCTATTTCTACTGCCACAACGTTCATAAAAATGTTTATTCATGAATGTATTCTGATGTAATTTGTATGATGTGATTTCATGGCATATAGCATTAGCATGTGACAAGATTGCTATGTGATCCTGCAGGGTAAAGAGGGCAGAATAATACAATGATTACATGTATGGCAATGAACTAGTATTATCATTTAAGAGTTTGGGTGAATTATACTCCATACTTTCTTGAGTATTTATCAAAAGAAATGAAGAACTTTGTCAGTTTTGAATCTTCATTTTCCTTACAATTTTTGGACAAATGATACAGAATATTTATTCTAGAGTTTACATTGTAAATTAAATTTCTATTGCTGTGTGTTGATCAAATTTGGATGTAATTTTTTTCATTGAAAATAAGTGAATTGTTAGGAAGGTACAATTCTGAATTGTTTTGGTGTACATGGACACAACCGTTGTACAGATTATCTGGAAGGGTAATGCTCATTCCAAATGACTGAGTTATTTGTTCAAAATAATAAATCTGATTTTCACAAAAACATTTTTTTAAAGAAAAAACTGAGCGACTACAATCCTCAGAATAGTTCTAGAAACAATATTTCTGTATTGTGTTTTTTTTGCTTTGGTTATTGTTTTTGGAGTACAGGAATCCAAACAATTGTACACCGTTGAAACATTATTTCTGGATTGTCTTTCTTGTGTTTTTTTAGGGACATGCAGATGCCTGTGTATCACTGTTCTTTATTAAATGTCATTATTTGTTTCTCGAAACATTGCACTTTCTTTTCTTTTTCCTCGGAAGTGTGTGGAACAACACAGGCAAGAACCTCGCTCCTTTAGTCCCCGATTTCCATTGAAGAAATCGAATCTCAAAAATATGTATTGCATCTTGTTGACCAACCGCGGACGTCCCAACCCACGCCGCCGCCGCCCGCCTGAGAGCGTTGCGTCACTATATATATATATATATATATATATATATATATATATATATATATATATGGGCTCCAGGGTGGGGTAAACATTGATACGACTTCCAAATATAATTAACATACACAACTTTATTTCAATAATTATACAATAACCTTGTAGCTCTTTTTAACTCGGACCCAATACCTAGAATCACTGTCTTACCCGTTTACATAGTAGTCAAAATATTCGAATATGATCAAATTCAACCTGCTGTTCGTCTGGCAGCGTTGTTCATGTCCGGTTCATGCCCACCAGACGTTCGGCACCACTCGGCGCTGGTCGGCTGCCGCTTCGGCGTGTCCGTGGAGCGACCGTGGCGTCGCTGCCTCTCCCCTCCGCGTGTCCAACCGCCCTCGGTTCGGCGTGGCTCGTCTCCAGATTACACCAACTGCCTCGTCCATTCACCTCAAATACGAATTTCACTCACTATGCTCAAAATTACGATGCTGCTGACGTCATATTACTATTACGCCACTCGATTCTCCTACCAGCTTTCACAGCATCATTCACAGTCGTTAGCTTCCACACACTGGTCACGTTAGATGCAGTCCTTGCCTCAATTACTCTCGTCAAACCTCTCACGAAGGCGTCGCCTACACTTTACTAATATCTTCACTACTGTATTGTTCACTCACAAGTTTCGGATATCACATATTAGACATCCGGCGTTAAATATTCAGCCGCGTCCCGCGCAATACGTGCGCTCCCCTACACTGCCTAGCTCTGACTACCCTGCTCTCGCCTCCCCGTCCGTTAAGTCTCGTCCGTCGCGCGACCCCTTCTCGTGCTAGGCGATAGCCGCCAACTGACGCGCCATCCGAATCGTAGAGGCTGCTTTTCGTTTCGTCTGGAAACGCGGCGCGTTTCATCCGGCGCGTTTATATATATATATATATATATATATATATATATATATATATATATATATATATATATATATATATATATAGTGGACAATTAATATGGCGTACATAATATGCAATCCACCCCGAATTTGTGGCTTTTTTGGTGAGTGCACTGAATATCCCGGGATTTCGACAATTAAAAATATTTTTGATGAAACAATGGAAGAAAACTTCATCAAAATAATTTCGTTCAAACAGTGGGTGAGATCTGACAGATCAAATTTAGAGACAATTGTCCAAAGAAGATTTTATTGATTGTTTAATGGAAAATTTTGGTGAATTGTTGACTCATTCATTCACCTCTTCTCAGCAAAATATATACCTACAAGATCGTAAAATATTGCTTCAACCTGGAGAATGCATAGCTTTGTGAGATTTTTCTGAAACCTTTGTTATCCAAGATGAAGTGCAAGGATTACATTGGAATAATGCGCATGTGCTGAATCCTTTTGTTGTCTACTTCAGATTACCTTGTTCAAATGAATTGTTGAGTGACAAATTAATTATTGTTTCGAACTGCTTACTACACGACAGTTTCTATGAATCTTTTCCAGCGACACCGGATTCACTGTTTGAAACAAAGAATTGAAAATTTCTTCCATAGAATTGTATAGTTTTGTGACGGATCTTCTGCACAATATAAAAACAAGAAAAATTTCGTAAATCTCACAGTTCATCGCAAGGGGTTAGCAATAAATGCGGAATGGCAATTTTTCGCATCATCTCATGGAAGAAATGCTTGTAGTGGATTAGGCGAGAGTCTTAAAAGACTTGCTACTTGTGCAAGTCCCAGTACAAATGAGATCACTGCTCTCAGAGAACTATTTTCTTGGGTAAAAGAAAACTTGAAAAATATAAATGTTGCTTACACAACTGAAGAAGAGTATGAACAAGAAACGAGGGACCTAGAAGATTTTCAAGAGCGCTGCCCAAATTAGGCACACGTAATTTCTTTGTTTTCTCCCTCTGGAAAAAAGGTGTCGTGCTCGCAAAGAGATTCTCAAGTCGTGAACACTCGTCACAGCTCCACATCTTGAGATCTTAGGAAATGACATTTTAACAGTAAGTAGCAATTTTTTAATTAAATTTCCTTTCCGGAAATTCTTGCTATTATCATGGTTTCTTAGACAACTTTACTTAAACTTCTCTTTAGAGTAAAAAAAATAGCTTATTCTAGCTTATATTACATATGTTCAGCCACATTCATATGCTGGACAGTTCAGCCACATTCATATGATTTCAACGTACATTAGATTTTGATAATTGGAAGTAGCAACGAGTATTATTAAAATATTTTTTCGTTAATTTTAAAAATATGAATTTTCTTTAAATAAATATTAAAATATGCAATCTTTAATTTTGAAACCTTCTAAAATATATTTGTGCTTCTTCAAAATGTGTCAAAAAGCATCGTGCAGCTATTTCACGATTCTTCCGAACTTCTAAAGTAAAACTATATTTGCTACGGCCTTGATTAGCAGTAATTATATATATTTGAAGAGGTACTTCAGGATCACAAAGTTTGAAAAAAAAACTGAAACTGTCAGTGTTGAGACCCTTGATGATTTGATGTGGAATGACCCATTCACAATGCAAGAACTTTTCAAATGGAAAAAAAAATTAAATAAAATTATGACCTCTAATCCCTGTGATTAAATATTGTAACACACATGATAATTAGCATTAAAATAGATTACAATTTACACACCTTTACATAAAATGTTATACAGTTTTATTATCCGAATAAAAAAAGAATGTGGTTGACAGTTCCCGGTAACATGGTGACGTCAGCTCCGTAACCTAGGCAACAGCGAATCAGAAGTATTGCCATTTGCCCGATGTCACGTTTGAACTGCGAAATGAATCGCGTATCCGGAGTGCTGCAGTTTATCGGCTGAGCGTCGACGTGTGTTGAGTCCAAGTGTATTGTGAGAGTGGGAATTCAGAGAAGCGTGTTCTGTTAGATTTGTTGTTATTGTTGTATTTTTTCTCCTTGTTATTGTTGTTTGTTATTGGTGTTTTGTTATCGTTTTGTTAGTGCTGTCATTAATTTGACATGTCAGAAGTAAGTGACAAACGCGGCCGAGGATTCTTTCCGTAAAGGAAAGAAGCAAATCCGGCCGGGGAGTTCCTCTGAAAGGCCAGGCTCACGAGTATTGTGTAAATGTTCGCGACTATTTTGAAAAGGAGAAAAACAATGATGGTCCCTTATTACCTGTTTCAAAGGTAGTAAAGCGCACAGCTGATGCTCTCAAGATTCATGAGAACACAGTCATTAACATTGGTAAACAGAAGCAGGATGCGGAAGAAGCTGGCCCTTCTCATCTGGAGACACCAGGTAAGAAGAAAATCGTTGAAAGGCGAGTCACAAACCTGGACACTTTTCAGAAGGATGCTGTGCGGAGGCATATTTACGCCTATTATTCAAGGAAAGAGTATCCAACCTTGCAAAAACTATCTGTTTCATTACGAGATGCAGAATTATTTAGTGGTAGTATAGCTTCGCTCCGCAAAGTTGTGCACGAGCTAGGATTTAAATACAAAAAGTTTAAGAAACGCAAGGTGCTTATAGAAAGGAATGACATTGTGGCGTGGCGCTCGCGTTTCTTGAGAGACATTTGTGCCCGAGATTTTGATGAAATTGTGTGGCTGGATGAAACCTGGGTTAATGCTGGCCATACTATTAGTACAGCGTGAACAGATGATTCAGTAGCTGGCACTGCCACTGCACCAACCGGAAAGGGTGGACGAGTTATTATTGTTCATGCTGGCACAGCCCATGGTTTTATTGAAAACGGTCTCCTGATATTTCGTTCTCGAAAAACGGGATTATCATGAGGAGATGGATAGTGAGCGTTTCCGGAAATGGTTTGAAGATAACCTACTCAAGAACTTGCATAAGCCATCTCTCATCGTCATGGATAATGCTCCTTATCATTCTGTTGTAATGGACAGGGCGCCGACTACTGCTTCCAGGAAGCAAGATATAATTGAGTGGTTGTCACGTCACGGTGTGCAAACTGAAACGTGGAAAACTAAGGCGGAATTACTTGAAGATGTTGCAAGAATCAAACCCCAATTCCCCAAATACATAATTGATGAACTTGCTAAAGCAGACGGCCACAGAGTACTTCGTTTGCCGCCTTATCATTGCCACTTCAATGCAATTGAGTTAATATGGGCACAAATGAAAGGTTACGTGGCAAGGAATAATAAAACCTTCACAGTGAGCGAAGTGGAAAATCTTTTCCGAGAGGCTGTGCAAGGAACCACTCGCGAACAGTGGCAAAAAGTTGTAGCGCGCACGAAAGCGGTGATAATCGAAGCGTGGAAAAACGAATGTTGAAGAATTAATAATCTCCCTCGGTGCATCGGATAGCAGTGAAATCAGTAGTTCTGAAGAGAGTGAGAGTGCTGACAGTGCGTCAGATATCTGTGGAGTGTTTCCCTTATAAAGGAATAATTTAAAAAATGTTTGTGTTTTTAATATGCAGTGACCACAAGTAAATATTTACGAAGTGTGGCAAACTATCGTTCAACAGTGCAGTTTGGGAGTAATTGGCGAAGGATGAGAAAATGTAAGTTCCTTATTTATTTTCTTTCTTTTACGTGTTACGATTTTTCCCGATTTCTCTCAGCTGTTCGTCTTATTGTTCAAAGCACGTGGTAGAGCGCGCAGTATGCGGCAACGCCGCCCCCCTCCACACTGAACTGTCAATCACATTCTTCTTTTATTCGGAGTTTAAAATCTCATATTCATATCTGTACGCGTTTTACGACTGGTCTGGTAATTTCCAAAATTTGATATTGATATTTAATAAACTCGAACTGTATTACTGAGTATACGTGGGAGAAGCTAATTAGCTTTCAAAAGAAGTTTGTTAGGTTTGCTAATTTCGATGACAACCAAGAACCGCGTTCATATGAAATTTATGCGACTCACGACGCTTATCCCATGAGGGAACAGTTGGTCGCGGCGAGCGCCGAAGACTGCGACGTCCAGGTCACGCTTCCGTAGATTGTAACCAGAGGGAGCTTCCACGATGTCTCCTACCTCGTTCGTAGTGACGCGATGTAAAGATTTCCAGTCTTCTTAATCTGGATAGCAGTTCCTCACATCATTCGGGGTTGCATTGGTAGAAAATTCGATTTCATTTCTTTAATCGTCCAAAGTAAAATTTACTAAGAGACGTGTGAATGAGATGCGAATCCAACATTTTTTGTATTAAATAGTGAGTAATAATAGCAATACAAAAACAAGCTGAAACAGAAAGAAACCTTTTTCCATTAAATGTACTTCATATTCATAATTTCAATGTTCGCCGAAATATACGAGTTTTCCTAAACGAATAATTTGCACATATTCTCGTACTTGCAATTTTTCTATATTATTCACTATTTAAATTTCTTATATTCCAATGGACATTTCTTTTCATATTAACGTAAAATAGATTAGCTTTAATAAGCTTCTTATGTACTTGCTTCTCGGCCAATTTCTCTTGCTCTCCAGCTCGGTGTGGCAAACGATGTCGTCCCTTCTAACGCAGAAATGGTAGAGTTTCCTTTGAAAGCTAGAGAAATTCTTGTGACGGTTCGAACTAAATTCTGATTGGTCTATCAAACTTGCCTAAGTAATCGCTTCCTTAAATTTGTCTTCTCCTTGTGGCACTATCTATGACAACTTTTCTGAATCGTTTGGAACTTCTCACACTCTCTCGCGGAGGTAGAATGAAGTCTTCGGAGTTTGTAACTCAGCTTTAACGGTTACGTAATATGTAAATGATCATTGCTTAATTACAAACCACTGCACTGAACTCCTACAGATATTGAAAAAACTGCAATAGATTTGCAAAACAACTGTACAGATTAGACTTAATGCGTTAATGATCATTCCTTAACTACATGCCACCGCACAAAACTCCTTCACAATTTGAAGAAAAAAGTTTAACTGAGTGGACCCAAAACACAATCATTTTTTATTTTACCTATTTGAACATGAGAACTGTGTAAATAGTCAAATTCAGATTCATAATGAACATCTGCTCTACAACTTCGAGAATTATTCCCATTTGTTTCCTTCCTTGCGGCATTATTTTCAAAGGTGCGAGTGAGTACTTCAGTAAGTCGATCTTGCTACTGAGTAGCCGATTCAAAAGTTTTATAGACTGCCCATCTCTTCACACTTGTAGTCAGTTGACAACTGTGACACTCATTTCGGCATTGTTTCGGACATTTCAATTGTCTCAAATTTCTAAAAAAGACGGGAGCGGAGGCTCAGTGCATCAACTAATGTCACTGCGGTGCCTCTGACTGGAAGGTCCTAGGTTCGAGTCCCGACGGCGGCAGGATTGTCGACACTACCTTTTCAGCTAGGTCGAATTCAGTCGCTATCTGGAAGTGAATTCTAGGGGCCGGCTGCTCTGATCGCTAGTTTTCCGGTTTCTCCGATCAACACCAGGCGAATGCCGGGGCAGTACCCTACCAAACGGCCACGAACCGCGCGCGATCTATCTTTCATCTTCCTTGTCCTATCGTCACTGGTCGCGGACTTAGAACTTGTCCTGGCGTGGGCGGTGCCCCGCTGGTGGGAGATACCTGGTTGTGGAAAACCCCGCTAGTCAACGGTAGGTCGGCGCTGGATCTCGCCATCCAGTGAGGGAAGATTACAGTCATCTCCCGATGAATAAACGTGCGCTACACTTAAGGGACTAATGACCTCATTAATAGACGCGCCCGAAATCACTAACAATCAATCAATCAGCAAGAGATTGCTTAGAAAGTACACGATATCTACATATTGTATATTCTATAATATTGTAGTATTTGTTCTCTCAGCCTACCTCAATTTTTAAAACTTTCAAACTCACAATGATATCTTGCCACTTTGTATATAATACGGACTAAGAACAATGCATGGTCATTGACATTCTTTACCTCTTTAGTTATGACTTTCTTTAAATGTTTCACCAGCGTTCACCCAAGGACATTACATAACCTTGTTCAAACCCCAATGAATTGCGAATATGGACATTGATGAAATCACTAGTGGATCTTAGGCGTCATCCTCTGGTGGCGCGTAGCTAAACTATTGTTGTTGATGCACTCTTAAATCTGTGATATAAAGCTAAGCAAAGCAAAAATGTCCAGAAAAGTAATTTTTTGAAAATATATTACTGTTTATAGTCGTAAATCTTAGCTTGTAGTACTCCAGACCTTTATAGGATGCTAGCACAAAAGTTTCATCAGCAATGGTTCAGTAGATTCAGAGATTACCACGTTGTTATATATATATATATATATATATATATATATATATATATATATATATACACATATATTGTGACGTCACGGGATTATACAAACCCGTAACGCCACCATAAGCCACGAGAAAAGCCCAAAACACAGAGAAATAGGGTACGCGGCGGAGCGATGGTCCGAGAAAGCGACATCTACCCGCAGATTTTCGCACTCCGATGTCCGAAGTTACGGATATTGTTTTTCTTGAGAGGGCGCGAAGGAGGAGAAAATTCACTCCTCCAGAAATTTCCCCAGGCGGAGTCACATAAATACCGCGACGCGCTTCGGGAGAACTCTTTCGATTTCGACAGCGACGGCGACTCAACCTAATTCTTCGGCGATAGTCACTGGTTAGAGCAGGAGTATATTTTAACTTGCTTAGTTAAAACTGATTTGAGGAACGCGTTAAGAAGTGTGATAGAATTCAGAGGTGAAGTGAATGTTCAGTGGTTTGTACATGTACACTAACATTACGCGAGAAAGCAAGCGATGTGAGTGCTTGAATCTGAAATAGTTTCATACTTGAAATAAATTCGCGCAGAAGGACTTCGAAACGAAATCCAGCATTTATTTTTGTACGCCACGACCACGCACGCTCAAAGTGTGGTATGTCGAGCGAGTGCTAGAAGTATCCAATTCAATACCGTTAGTTATTCAAAGCTGGAAGCGCGAACAACGGGTACGCGGCACGCAAAAGAAGGACGACTCCAGTGAAGACCCAAGCGTAGGCGAGAAGGACTTGGACCAAATACGTGAATGATACGAGCCCGGAGATCGAGAGAAGGGTCTGGAATTTGGACGAGTGGCGGAATTCGGAGAATCGGGAGAAGGAAGTGGTACAATCGTGGAACATCGAACCAGTCAAGTGGCGCGGCGAGGACTGCGAGCGACCGAAAATCCCAAGGTTAACTGATGGCGAGCGGGAAGGAGATGTCGAGGTAAAGAACTGACAACTTCTATGCAGCAATCTGTTGGGAAATCGTGTAGCTTTAAAATACCAGGCGAAGCGCCCTAAAAATAGGTGAAAGTTCCAAATAAGAAACTGGGAGAAATATTTCGAATGTATGAGCGGCAGTTTAGATTTCATTCGCTGTACGCACTAGTAAATTCGTTTGAATGCCACACCTTGTACAATTTTCCTAGAGTGAATTAGGATTTTTCATGTAGTGTAAAAGTGATTTTATTTGAAAGTCATGCTTTCATTGTATTATGTCAGGGGATAATTAGTTGTTATAATTTGTAAAGGGTCCAATTTAAGTAACGTGTGTGTCACGTTCGTTCTTTTGAGTTCACAGCATTGTAGTAAATATGCGGCTTAAGGCTGACACCTGTGAACAGTCTATGGTAGAATAATTGTAGAGAATCATTTAAAGGGCCGTGCACAGACAACACTTAAGAATAGCAAGAGTTGAATGAGGTACACGAAAGTAATTCAGAAACAGGTAGAAGCCAAAGAATTGTGAATAGTAACTATTGAAGTATTCAGGCAGTCGAGGTGACGCCTATACATTTTGTGGTTGTGTTTTTTTTGTTTTCTGTTTTCTTTGCAGTGACCATCTACGCAACGTGCATACTTTATTGTGTATTTGTGCCACTGTATAATTTTTTTCACTGAATGTATGCTCATTTTACCAGAATTTTACCTAATTCATTGTGTCAAGGGTTCAGACCTTTCTCATACCCGAAAGATCCTGCTTCCTGAGAATTCAAAGCTCGCTTCACGAGCATTCATTCTTTCACGCTCTATCGCCACCGGCTGGAAGGTAGTAGATGGGCGCGTTAGTGTATATATATATACATATATATATATATATATATATATATATATATATATATATATATATATATAGTGACGAATGCGTGTGCCCACGTTCGTCCAAAACGCCCACGCAACATGCAAACGACGGCTGTAGACGTGGTGAGCGAGCGCGGCGCCATTCAAAAGTGGCACGGCGCGAGCCAGGTGACGTATCAGCGGTCAGACTGGGGACAGGGAGATGACGTGCCGCTACCCCTATGAGGAGGGCGGACACAAAGACGGCGGGCGACCAAACATTCCTTTTTCCTGGTTCCGATCGCCGTTCGAGCAGCAACTTCGACCTAAAAATTCAGCGAGAGATTAAGTTGGAGTTTTTGGACGTCAGAGAGACGTATAGATAGACACGAAATTTTTAGAATTTTGCCAGAGGAAAATTTGTCATCTGTCGAGGATGGGAGCAAGCAATACGAATTAAATACTTAAAAATGATTCAGTGGTCAGCAAAGAAGGGACGGTAATTTGCATGGTGAAGTTGCAGTTATTTTCGATTAGGGGCGCTGAGTAGACTGTGATATCTAGTGCAACGCGTACGTCCGAAGAAAGCAAATACGCAATTATTCAATCAGTTGCGACGTGCAAGGGACATTCGCACTGGCATGAAAGAGACGACTGGGCAAGAAAGAAGCAGACGAGGACGTGAGGCGCCGTGAGAGGACGAAAGAAGCAGACGAGGACGTGAGGCGCCGTGAGAGGAAGATGG
The DNA here is from genome assembly GCA_011170035.1 of Teleogryllus occipitalis. NCBI lineage: Eukaryota > Metazoa > Arthropoda > Insecta > Orthoptera > Gryllidae > Teleogryllus > Teleogryllus occipitalis. Next base: position 41,505 of record BLKR01015481.1, read on the forward strand.
AAGGAGACGGGAGTGACGAAGGCGCCTAGGAATTGCCAGATGAGGACGTGAGGTGGAACGACACGCGCCACAGCCGCGAGCAGCTGGCAGCAGCAAGGCACAACCGCCGGCGTCCGTCGACTTCAAGGCGCGCAGCGGGCGGGAGCGGCGAAGGTAACGGCGAACAGTGCAAAAGCGCTGAAATATAGGTCAACGCAACGCGACCGGGGAGAACTTTAAAAGGGAACGTTGATAGGGAAAAATAAAATAGTGCACGGAGCTAGCAGAAAACTACAAATTTCTGCCATTTTAAGTAATTTGTCAATAGAATTTTTATAAAATTGTGTTAGGTTCACGATATTTACAGTGACGATAAATTATGTGAGTGAATTATGTAATTGTTCACAAGTTGATGTTAAATTTGTTTTGAGACTAAATGTCGCAAATCTGAACCCGGCGTCACTGGACAGGTTAAACAGAAATTGGAGTAAATTTCAGATGTCAATTGATCAACGGGAATTCCCAGGTTAAATATGCAAAAGAAATTAATGCAGGTCTCTTGCATTAAAAGAGAAAGTACCATTGATTCTTATTGTTCTGTGTATTTTTTATGTGTTCAGTGTAACCCTTTAAAAGGGTTTCAGAATATTAAATCCAGTTTAATTAATTTATGTGTACATGTTTGGATTTCATCTTGACACTCAAAAAGATCCCACTGCTCTGAGGTATCACAAAGCTCGCAAGGGCATGATATCTGCGAATTCCCAAGGGATGTTCCAAAGGATAAAACCCCTTCTGCATCAAGCGATATCTTTTACATTTTCGCTACCGCGTGCTTTGAATTTGAAACCGACATTTTAATTTAGGGGGTATTTTACATGAAGCCCCTGGCTCATATTCAAAATTTTAAAAAAAACGCTCCATATTTTTTTATACAATTTTACTATTGGATAGTGTGAAGGATGTATAAAGAAAAGTGCAAGTTTTATGTTAATTGAAAATATTAATTTTTCGAAAATTGCAATAATTCAAAATTTTTTCGATGTCTTCCTAAAACAACAATTATGAAGGTATAGAGTTTTACGGAATAAAATATGTTTCTTAAAGATAGATTTTGAAATAAGGTCATGACCAATTTTTCGAAAGTTTGAATACTTTTCGCTTAATTTTACGTAAAAGTACGGGTGGGCGAGAAAGTACGTGATATAATAACTACTAGTTTTCTTCTTTATATATTTGCACAGTAGTATTCGACTCATACTAATCATTACGTCTCATGTACGGAGTAATATACGTAGTATTGAGAAATGTATGTAATACTGCGGCAAAATAGCGTGTTTTCCATCCAAACATTCGTATTGAGAGGCCTGACAGGAAAAATGCCAATACTGTTCTATATGTAGTAAATTTCCTGCAACACGTTATGCAGTCAGATTTTAGAAATCCGTCTGTCTGTTCCTCAGTCCGCCTCTGACCACCACTAGTGCCTAAATCATACTGTGACGTCGTCGTGATGTGAAAAACATTTCACATCACGACGACGTCACGGAAAAGACTTGTGATATTTCACAAGTCTTTTTGTACAGGTTTATTTACAATGACTGCCGTATATTACAATGTTTATTTACATACTCCTCCGGGAACTACCGCTGCACTCCACAGCACTCCCTTTCCTGAGGCAAGCCACCCCAGCTTGACCCAGAGTACCCCAGCGTGCTAATTTGTAGCACCGCTCCCGGCCTCTGCTGTGGCCACCCTCGCAAACCTGCGATCACACCTTCACGGATCACCCGAAGTGCCTCCGCATCGCGATTCGGCCCAAACTCGAATGCCAACGGTTTACTCCACCAGCCCCTATCGCGAGGAGTCACGTGACAGACCTCCCACGCTGAAGACCTGTGGACCGTGTCACCTCATTACTGAGAAAGTTATATACTGCTGCTCGAAAAAACGGCGGATTTTCGGCGGAAAAAATCATTGCCGGGCTCTGGTGACGAAAAAGTGCATAAAACCAGTTGCTAAATTAAGAGAAGACAAAATCCTGTAATACGTGGTATAGCCAGAATGCATGTTTTGTTGGTTCTTGATACCGAAAAACCAATTGAAAGCAAAACGTCCGTCCGCCGGTCTGTCCGTCTGTCCGTCGTATGTGAACAAACCTAGCGCCTAAACCACACGTACGATGTTTTCCAAATTGAGGAAACCCCTTTTTGAAAATTTTGAAAAACATTCTTTAAAATTTGGGAGAAATCTGAAAACAAATATTTTCTCTAGCTACTTATTAGCTCGAATTGGCCAATGAAAATCGTTTTTTTCCTTTCAAAAAGAAACTTAAGGTTTATTGCTTATTGCAATGTAAAAATTTTAAATGGAAGTTTACAACAGAAAGACTGTCCTTTGGTCATGACCTTGTTCGAACCTTTATACTGTGACCATTCGAATGTTCAACAAACGAATTTGGCGCCGCCGCCGCCGCTATGACGACACCAGTTTATTCCAAGAAGGAGGGGTGTATCGGAGGTAGGGAGGGGGTTCTATCCACCCGTCCGTTGAGACGTCACTAGGCAAGAGGGCGAGAGGAAAACGTTCTTGTTGTATTCCAGACGGCGTAGAATGAGGTTATCTTAAAAGGTATTAGTACTCTACATTTTTGTTAATACAGTATAGATTGTGATCAGTGCTTCGGTTGATAGAATGTATTGTGTTAGAAAATACAGTTTCTGTTAAATAGAATCATAAACATTCAATAGACTCGTTTAAAAGAAGACAGATTGCAAGAAGTTTTGTAAATAGAGGCTAACATTTACAAACTGTTTCCGCTTGTGCAATGGCACGTAGAACATGTGGTCTGTAATAGTGTGCGTAACGAATCACAGTTCCTTCTGAACAAACGAGAGTATTACAGAATGTTATTGTATTTACTATGTGACTATTAAGTATTGCAAATTAGGCATTGAGTAAAATTCAGAGTATTATGGAATGAGACATTCATATTTATGCTTCATCTTTGCTTGTATAATTCTCTTAAAGAGTGCAAGACTAGATAATTTATCCTATTATACTGATTATGTAAAAGTTTAATATGACAGAAGAGTCTTAATGGGTTACATTTCTGTATGTATTTCAGCCTAACATTTAAACACTTATAAATTTTCAAGAATGTGATCATGTTGATCTCAAAGGGGATTACATGTGTTTGTCATGTGGAGTTTATTTTCTGATTTAAAAGTCTTTGTGGTGTTAACATTGAAACAGAACAGTATTCTGAAGAGGCATTCACTTGTTTCATTTAGGTCTTCAAGAGGGGATGTATTTTAAGAGTCATTTAAGAAAAATAACCTGCAATCAATTCTGCACCTAAAGAAAATAATAATTCAGTTAGTATTTTTATACTTATACACCAGTTTGATAGAGCAATTAGGAATGTGATAATATTTAGTGAATATTAGTTTACTATCATTTCATTCTTTATTTTCTTTTGAAATCTGATTAGTGCTAGTGTTCAATTCTTGCTTTAATCATAAAAATACTAGCAAATGGACAAATGATTGTCTCCAGAAGCAAACAAAGCTTTGTTTAAATTTGAGTGAAACTTGTTTGTGTTGTTTTGGGGATATGTGTTTTTTATATTGTGTAATGTTTGTGTTTATCATTGTGGATTGACATTCTGTGTTTTGGTAAATGTTAAAGAAAACGTCCAATTATAAATGTTCTGTGACTATGACTTTGTGTTTGTTTGTTTTTAAAAATCTTTATTGATAAAGAGCCCCGAATCCATGAATATTTAATAGACAATCTGAGGAGAGGTTACAATACTGCACTACGCTTCGCACACTCTTGATCAGCGTCGCCACGAAGGACCATCTTCTCTTCTCCCCGGTGATGCGAATTCCAGAGTCGAAGTACCACGTTCTTCTCTCCTGTTCTTCCACGCGAACGTTGCCGAGCCACTGATCCGGACTACTTCAAATATTCGTAGTTCTAGTTCGATTAAACTTGCAAAAATAATACCCAGTTCTTTACGATTATACAGCGGAAATGTTTTAAAGTTCCACAAATTAATTACTTGTCCAAAATATTTTCGAGTTCTATCATATACGACTTCTCACATGTTCTAATTTCCGAGTGTTGTAAAAATAATTAAAGTCCAAACTGTTCGTGAACGTTCGAAATTCTATCAGTTCAATAATTAGTAGAGCTCCCTCGCGAAAAATAACAAGTTATACTTCTAACACACTGTAAATTATTTGAAGTCCAACGTTCCTCAATCTCATGAAAAATTAAAAGTTCCAATTACACAAATTATCTATCCGCGAGCGACCCGCACAGCGTCACGACATATGACAGATTGTCAATCTTTTTATTACTGCTCAGCCCTCCAGACCTCGGCTTCCCTTTTTTACTGTTTTGTCTCAAAAAATCAGACATACTTCCGCAGTAGTAGACTATCGTTGCTCTATCCAACCAATCCCCAAATCGTTTTCCAATCTGACTAGCCACGCCGTCACTTTCAATGCCAGATGAATATTTATTTATCTTGACAACAACTTGGGCGCCGTTGCTAAGGCGCCATATTCCTATTTAATTACCCTAGCATTTCCACCCATTTACGACAAATAACATGTAATAAAAATGACCCACATATTGATATGTTACAATACAGTCCTACCATATAGATAGCAAGAACAAAACACTATTGAATAAATTTGAAGTACGTATGATTCTCAATATTTGTAATAAATTAAGTCGATTCATCACAAAAGGTAAAGATCCTACAGCCTTGGAACTAAGTCATGATGTTATTTCAAAATTAACTGCAAAGCAACGGGATGTAGTTCCACATGTTGGGACCACCAACCACGCACTAAAACAACCAATAAATGAGCACAAAGACAATATCAAATTAACAGTTCATAAACATTAAGTGGTTACCGAACACAGAATCGACCATAACCACGCAGTGGATTGGGAAAATATTCATATTCTTGAAACAGAAAATAACTGTCATTAAAGATTACTTGCGGGAGCTCTGTATACATTTAGAGCAAATGGAACTTTGAACATCCAGACACCGAAATCTTACTTATCTATAAATTCCTGTTCAAGTAAATTTTGTTTGGACATGACAGTCCCTTGTCCCCATATTATACTCAACATATTCTTTATGTAACAAGTTAGCTATAATTGTTGAATCTCTTTCCAATCCTATTATGTTCTGCTCCTTTGTTATGACTGAGTTATAACATCTTTGGCATTTATTCTATGTATATATTCCTCGAACCCGACTTCAACTCTACACAAAAAATTAATTAGACCATTAGTTGTACGACGGAGCAGTATAATTCATATTGCTAATGTTGCACTTTAACTACTACAGCTTTATTTGGATGACCGTAAATATGTTATATTTTGAAAGCTAAGTGGCATCCATATGTTATATCATCGATCTTCCTGATTATTCTCTATCTTGGCGATGACTCTACTTTGATGTTATATCCTAAATTAACTTTGTGGGACCACAGTGAGGTAAGCTCCCTCTTTTTTGTTTAAAATCACTTCCTTTATTATACATATTTCGACCGCACGTTGGGTGAGCCCGATTTAACGTACTACCTTACCTGAGTCAAGGTGCCGGCTAGCTCAGGAGGCGGTGAGAGCCTGAAATAGGCGTGGTGGATGGACGTAGCTACTTTTCGAAATGAGAAGAAAAGATCATGAAATTTAATCAAAATTAAAAAAAAAGAAATTAGAATAGAATTGCCCAAATTACTAAAATTGTTTGCTAACAGACTGTGCATGAGCTCAGCGGTGCTACTTTTCCTTCCCCAACCCTTAATTCTAAGTACAAATATCAATACAATTAAATTTTATAAATCAAGATTACAGCAAATAAAAAATGTAAGATGAACATTAATTAGGAAAAGGGCCAATGCGCGGATAAGATATTTGGACGTAGCAGCTAATGTTGGAGTAAGAGCAAGGCAGTGTCGCCTGCGGATACCGTGCGAAACGTAGTATTGCATATCCAAATGTGACTTTTACTTTTTAAATCGCCGAAAAGGAGTATTTTTGCATTAATATTATTAACATAATTTTTAAAATTTCGTTTATATGAAGTTAACGGGAATTTATTCTAATACACCAAAGAACCACCTGAGGACTGTAAGTAGACAAGGAACGTTTACAATTCCACTAGGCAAAGCCACTCATTGGCGATGTGAGAAGTGCAGGTGGCATAGCCCGACGCCATACCGGAGGCAGAGACAAGAACAATGAAAACATGAGATGCGAACGAGACTAGAGAGTTGGGGGATATACAGGCGGAAGCTTTAGAAAGGGAATTTAGATGACGAACGATAACATTAAATATCATTCGGAATTAGGCGCCCGCCAACGGCGAAGATACAGGTAATATGTACTTTGTATAGTGGGCACGAAATAAGAACAGTTGGAAGAAAGATGAACTGTCGCGGGCGGCGCGGGAGGGCAACGCGGGGCGCCGAGGAAGACTAATGCGCGCGAAGAAATATATTTATTTATTTATTTAGTCAAAAACAGTCAAAAACTGTATGTGACGTATGGGGGAGAAAATCATCTGCGCACGCTTTCTTGAGTTTCAGAATCCCTTCCCAACAATTTAACTATTAATAGTTGAAAGATGAAAAATAATAATAATAATAATAATAATAATAATAATAATAATAATAACAACAAATTTAAAAAAGCGAGAGATTAACATTTCAAAAACGAGATATTTTCGTTGCCAAATTTTAGAAAACTTATTTTTAACGGTAAAGAAACGAACAGACTTGATTTTTCTGTATTGTTAACAAAATAGAAACTCACCCTAAGCTCTACTACCACTACAAGCAAAGGAAAGTTCAACAAAACGTCGAAGTCAGGCCTTTCAGATCTGACAAAAAAGATAAAGTTCAAAATAGTTAAAGATTAAATAGTAAGGCGTTTTTTCGTTCTTCTCAAAGTCGATTAAGTTGTTTGAACGAAATATTGTGTTACTTGGTGAAATATATCAAAATATAGAATTTTGGACTTGTTTGGTTCTTCTGAGAACCCCTCAATTAAATTCGTAAATTATTTGTGCTTTTTCGATAATTGCAACAAAAAAATTTCAAAAGTAGAATAAGTAGAGATTTTTTCTTGTCGAACATCTGATCTTCATAATTAGATATTTAAATACGCTCATGTACGATTTTCTGAAAATACGAATATTTTTCGCGTATTTTTTGCTTGAAGTAATGGAAATATATAATTTATTCTCAAAAGGCTGCAAATTTTTTCTTTAATATTTTTCCTCTGATAGTGCAGAAAACGCTTTAAAAAAATTCCCCACGTGTAATTTTCATTGAACTCTCTGATTTGTTTAAAATTGCAAAAGTTCAAATAATGCGAGAATATAGGTGCCGCTACAGCATCACTAGTTTTATTACAAAATTAGTGTTTTGTAGCATCATTAGTTTTATTACAAAATTAATTTTCAAAATCAGAAATCATACTATTTATTGTTTCTCTTTTGTAAAGAACATTTGTGTCACCAGCAAAGAGTTCCTTTTGCTTGTCATGTATAAGGGTGTTACATCCTGTACGCATAAAAAGAGATTATGTTAAAGATAAAGGATAATAAAAACAACATACATATGCTCAGTACAATAATTAATCTCGCCTACTTGAGAAAAACTTTGGCATCTTATATCTTGACAGGAAAATCAACCACGTAGAATGTGAGCACCGATTTGTTATATAAGTTATGCCAGTACCCATCCATTAAGCGTATTTCACGGAAGTACCTCTGGAAATACCACATTTACGGTGCGAATAAATATACAAATTAATCCCACGCGCGTTATGTACATGATTTATTATTGCAAGTATTATTTTGTGCGTAAAATAGTTATTTATGTATCAAGGGTTTTAAATAGGTTTTTGCCCCGAGGGCGACTTCCAACCCCAATCCTGAGGGCGACTTCCAATCCCTAGGGCCGGAGACCCTCGGGATCGACTTCCAATCCCGAGGGTCTCCGGCCCGAGGGGTTGGAAGTCGCCTGAGAGGTAACAATATCTAGTATCGCCCGTAGTGCATACAAAACTTTATGGTTTACTAGTTCGTTGCTAAATCAAACGAGAATTTGAAACATTTTATTATTTTTCTTGCGTCTAAATTGAAAAGATGTGATAGTCTTTTGTCAATATGACGTGAGATAAACAACACCGAGTGTATATCAGTCCAATAACAATTATACAATAGTAACTATTGCATAATTATTATTGCATAATATATATTGCAATTACTATTGCATAATCATTATTGGACTGATTTGTCCGTATAAAATGAAAGAATATTGTGAAGTTCCTGCGGAAATTCTTGCAAAAGCTAACAAAACTAGGAACAGTGGTTTCCAGTAAAAAAAAATTCGAGAAATATATGAAAATGTTTATAGAGTATTTTAGAGTTATATAACATTTACGTTGACGAAACGGTATTTATTAAGGTATTATTTTACTGGAGTATTACAGTAATATTTTACCTTCCTTGCTTCTATTGCCAAAAGTTATTTAGAATGTGTCATAACATCAAAAAATTACATTTCGAGGATGTTAGTCGATGTGCCTCATACATATTATTACCAATTACTCTTACTGCTACTCAAGAAGAGTCGATGTGCCTCATACATATTATTACCAATACTCTTACTGCTACTCAAGAAGAATTATTTGAGCTTTATGTCACTTATTTATTGTATTTGTTTGCATCTTAACTTTAATAAATCGAATTCGTAGAAATGTATGAATTGCCTTGGTATTAGAGCTGGCCATAAAGTATTCAAAAGGCCCGAGGGCATAAAGAATCAGAAGCCCTGCAAGGATACCGTTACGTGTTTTGTTGCAGGTCCGTAAATACACAAGAGTGGACTTGTAAACCATAATAGTTACGAGTATTCATGTCTCTAGGGCGTTAAATTGATATTTCTGCCCTGAGGGCGACTTCCAAACCCGACGGCCTCTGGCCCGAAGTTCGTTGTTGAATCATACGAGCATTCTAAATATTTTATACGTTTTCTTGCGTCTAAGTAAAAAGACGAATCGTCGTTTTTCAGTACAACGACAGATAAAGCAGAGTGTGTATCTAATTACTATTGCATAATCCTTGTTGGACTGATTTTTTTGTACAATATGAAAGAAGATTGTAAAGTTCCTGCAGAAATTCTCGCAAAAGCTAACAAAGCTACGGACAGTGATTTCCGTAAAATTTCAAGAAATATATGAAAATGTTTATGGTGTATTTGAGAGTTATATTAGTGTGATTATCAGCATAAATTGCGCTGTTGAAACGGTTCTTTTAGGTTACTTGCCAAGGCAAAAGTTATTTAGAATATTTCATAATATCAAAAGATAACATTTCAAAGATGTTAGCCAATGTGCCTTGTACCTTGTATTACCACGAGTATTACTGCTACTCAAGAAGTACATAATCACTAAAAACGGTGATACGTAACAGTGAAATACGAGTGACTAGTGGTAATTATAAATTCAAGGGAACATTCCAAAATTGCAATTTTCATATCAATTAAGCAAAGAAGGTATATATAGGTGGCTGCAGCAGGGAGGCGCTAGGGACACTGCCCCCACCTACTGAGATCAGTATTTCTCTTCCTGCACTATTTAAAATAATCTCCGTGGGTATCCATCTTCGTAGCGTTGTTTTCGAATCGAACGTATTTTTAGCAGTCATACTTCCGCTTGTTCCCTAGAACGGTTATCATTGGCTGCGGACACTCACCCCAGTGTCCAAAATGCGCTGTTGTTACAGAACTTACTGACAAAGAAATCGCCACCAATGAGTGCTCAAATGGCAATATAGGTTCGGCAACTGGCGTCTTGCGACGGCCGCCGTCGAGCAGCCTGCCACGGGAAGTAGCATCGCCGTTGACCGGCGCTACCTATTGATCGATTTTTTAAACTTACAGTATTCCTTTCGCTTCATTTACGTCAAGGCCAGTGCTATCTGCTGTTGGCCTGTTTAACTGATCTGCCCCTCACAAGCATTGAGTGCAGTCGTGTGCAATCAGCATGGTCGGCATCGGTTTTCCGATCCATGTACAAACTGTATGAATGCTCTGTGTTCTGATCTTTGCGGCCATTTTGTGTTGTTAATTTGTATGTTGCCTTGAGATTGAGAATGGTTTCCAATTCTGTAAAATGCCTGAAAACAGTCAATCTTGATTATGATGCACGGTTGTGCATAAAGAGAATTGGACCACCTCGGCCTGATATGAAAATTATACAACCTGATAGAAATGGCAATCTTGGTACGAAAATTTCACTCAAAGTTGTATTTACTGGCAAAGTGGCTTTGTGGTTGTGATGAAGTTCACGCATTTTTTTGCTTCGTGTGTTTAATATTCTCGTCTCAGACTGATGAATCCTGAATAGTAAAAGGTGTGAAGGATATAAAACATTTGAAAGAGAAGGTGAGGAAGCAAGCCATGAGTGAAAAACACATGCATTATGAAATTAAATTTCAAATTCTGGGTTCTGTAAGCATTCAATCACAACTCGATTCAGCTTACAGACGTTCTGTTAAGAAACACAACGAAAGTGTGAGAGAAAATAGATACATTTTAAGCAGAAGCATTGACTGCATTAGCTTTTGTGGTTCTTTCGAGCTTGCTTTAAGAGGGCACGATGAATCAGCTGATTCCTCCTCCAATCCTGGTGTGTTCCGTGGATTAATAAATTTAATGAGTGACGTTGACAGTATTTTGAAGAAACATTTGACCGAAAATAAATGTGGTTTCTTAGGAACATCAAAGGTTGTGCAAAATGAATTGCTTGATGCAATATTGAGTGTTGCACGTTCGTTAATATTACGAGAAGTAGAAAATTCAGACTTTGTTGCAATTCAAGCTGATGAAACGACTGACGTTTCTACTCAGAGTCAATTGGTACTGCTAATCCGATATGTTCATGACAATAAGATGAGCGCTTTTGGGGATTTATAGTCCCAAAGGCTCACACATCTGAGAGTATCAGTCAGTGTATTTTAGAGCAGCTTCAGCTTTTGAAATTGCATGAAAATTCTGACAAATTAATTGTCCAGAGTTATAATGGAGCATCCGTGATGTCAGGAAAGGTTAATGGCGTGCAAGCTATTTTGCAAAAAACTTATCGTTTTGCTCACTTCGTTCACTGCTACGCTCACCAGTTCAATTTAATAGTTGCAAAATGTGCTTCCCAAAACAAAATGGCCAGAATTTTTTTTCTTGTCTTGAAGGATTTGTTGCTTTCTTTTCACGTTCATCCAAACGAATGACTGTGTTAAACAATGTGGTGAAAAGACGCCTCCCCCATGGACCAAATACTCGTTGGTCTTTTCAAAGCAGGTCAGTTCTTGTTGCTTATGCTCACAAAGATGATCTGATTCAATGTTTTGAAGAGATAATTGATGGAGAATCTGACAGTAATACAATTAAAAAGGCTGTAGGATTACTAAATTTGTTGAAAGATGACCTATTATTATTTTGCCTTGAGTTTTTTAGCAAAGTATTGCCCCATGTTGAAATTTTATGTAACCAGATCCAAAAGAGGGGTGTCGATTCTTTACAAATTAATGATTATGTAAATGAATTCAAAAATAATATTCAAAAGATAAGAGACAATCCCCTGTGTCATGGAAATATATATGTAGAAAACAACTGTGAAGGTAAAAGGTTGAGGGCTGTAGAATGGCAGCTCTTGAAGTATGTGATGTAATTATCACAGGGGTAAATGATCGTCTTAATTTAACGGGGCATTTAACCTTATCTTCTCTCTTTGATTGTAAAATGTTCCAAGAATATCAGGAAAATTTCCCCCAAGAAAAGGTTGATCGCATTTTACAGTACTATCCGTTTGTGAAAGCTAGCAAACTTAAATCTGAGCTGAATGTGCTGTATAAAAGGAGTGATTTGAGCTGTGCTGAAGGAATTTTACCACTTTTGGAAGTGTTAGTGAATAATAACTTACTGGATGTGTTTTCAGAATCAGCTAAATTATTAAAAGTAATATGTTCAACTCCAATGACAACTGTGGAATCAGAGAGAGCTTTCTCCACTTTAAAGAGAGTGAAGTGGTTTTAAGAAATACCATGACAGAAGAGAGATTGAATACACTTTGTATGTTATCGATAGAAAGAGTTTTGTTACGAGACTCGGTTAATTTTAATGAATTAGTAATAGATAAATTTGCAGAATCTAAAAACAGAAAACTAAATTTAATTTATAGGTCCTGTGTTTAGACTGTCTTCCTCGGAGATTATTCGATTGACTTATGTGACTTAATACAAATATTACAATTTTTCGAATGCCTAACTTTATTGGATCCTGCAACTTTGTGTGCCCTCCCTGTTGTCTATTCCCAGAGCCGCCACTGTATATAACGAGTTATTTTTACTTATTTGAGCTTTATGCAATTTATGTATTGTATTTGCTTACATCTGAACTTTAATAAATTGAATTCATAAAAATGTTATATGTGTTGTGTTGATATTAGAGCGGGTCATAAAGTATTCAAAAGGCCCTAGGGCATAAAGAATCAGAAAGGCCTGCAACGGTATTAACAATACCAGCACATGTTTTCTTTATGGTATTTGTAAGCACACAGCAATAAACTAGTAAACCATAAAATAATAAATGGTGGGAGTGCGAGGCAAACCGACATGCTTCCTTCTCTTCGGGTAATCAAATGCATTATTTCCTTATTGCAATGTGTGAAAAACGTGAACACGGGGCATATAATTGAGGCGGACAAAAAAATTACGGCAGATCCCAAACCAATTTCGTTTTCAGAAAAATGTTTTTCCTGTTTTCGTTAATAACTCAAGAAATTATTAATATTATGACCTAATTTTATTTTTAAAGGATGTCTAACAACATAAAGTTTTAAAGAGTAACTGTAAATCCCGGAACCACTGGAGTTAATATATTCTTATGTTTGATACGTTTTCTTTGAAATAACTAGTACTGATGAAACAGCACGTACTTTCTCGCCCATGTTTTTTTTAGCAAACTTACGCGAAAAGTACGCGTATTTACGCAAACAATGCAAAATTACGCGAATACCAAAGATGTACGATGCGTATCTTAGCGCAAATAAAACTATTTGCGTATATAAATGCGAAAGAAATGGCAGCTGTCACTATCGCCTTCTGTTATCAGTGCGGCGTTACAACAATGGGTTACAACCAACAATAACCGCTAATTCGTATGGGATGCGTATTTTGCCAATTGCTTTGTTGATACTGCTAGCAAGAATAGTTAAAAACTATATTAATTAAATATAATATTTTATATACATCAAAATTACTCGATTTTTACAAGCACTACTTTTTATTCCTACATCTTATTAAGCAAAGCGAAATCATCTATCTTTTTTCACTTTTAACTCGATTGAAGGACTCAATTTAAAATAGGTTTGAAATTTTTGTATTTCTATTTTTTTAAACTTAAACAAAAGCTTGAAGAAACGAACAAGGAAATATGAAGTAATATACAAATTCTAACTTACGTAGCATCCAACTACTTAGCATCACTATTCTTTTCATGTTCAGGAAGCGCAGTAAATTGGAAACGGTCGATTATTTTGGCTGCCAAATTATTAAAAAATACTCATATGTTCGTAAAATTGAATGCGACATTATTTGAAGATCTGATTTTGATAAACACATTTCATTAAGGAAAAAAATTGTTTCTTCATAATTGTAGAAGTAGAAAGACACCGAAAAAATTTTGAAATTTTCGAAAAATTAGGGTCTTTAACCAACATGAGACCACAATTCTCTTAAACGTTTTTCAGACTATCCACCAACAAAATTTTATCGAAAACGATGAAGCCGTTTTTTAAAAAAAATTAAACAAAAATTAAAAATTGTATTTCACCAAAAAATACTCAAAATTTCGCAAACTTGTACATGACCTTATTTCAAAATCTATTTTTAAGGAACAGATTTCACTAAGGGAAAAAACCTTTATCCTTAATAGTTAAGTAGTTTAGAAAGACGCCAAAAAAATTTAATTTTTCAATTTTTAAAAAATTAGAGTTTTTAGCCAACAAGATCTGCCACATTCTCTGAAACGTCCTTCAGTCTATCCAACAAAAAAATGTAATCAAAATCGATTGCGCCTTTTATTTGAAAACATTCAAAATGTCACAGAGCCTTCATGTAAAGTTACTCCCAAAATTCAAATATCAGCTTCAAAGTCAAGAGGCCGCAACATCAACCAGATCAATCGAGGAATATCAATTTTAGAGAAAATCCGATGAACGGTTGCGCCGCTAGGTTGTTCACCAACAGACAGACGTTTTGTGGTCAATCGATTTTTCGGTATCAAGGACCCACAAATCAGGAATTCCGGTTACACCAAATGTAAGAGATTTTTTTTCTAAATTTAGCAACAGGATTTATCCACTTTTTCGTTACCAGGGCCCTGCAATAATGGTTATTCTGCCGAAAATTCGTTTTTTCGCGCAGCATTACATAACTTTCGCTTCTTAAAGAGTTACTTAAGAAGAACGCGCTCCTCTGTTCTCTCATGCTCTTCTTAAGAAGAGATAAAAATATATGGAAAAATATATTTATTTCAAAAGAAGAATTGGGATAATATTGTTTTCCTTTATTTAACATTTTACATTGAAGAATTCAATTCCACTTTCATATTTACACACCCCTCTTTACAATCAACACCATTATGAACAATATTTTTTTTATAAAGAACTGCTTTTATCGTAGTACAGTAATACGAAATAAGTTAAGAAATTCTTTGCTTATTTGTTTCAATATTCACCATGCCATGATACTTAGAAAACTTCTGTCAACATATTGAATCAGAAAAGTTGCATTACTTTTCTAATCGTTCACGGTTTACTTTCTCGCCACCGCTAGCGCGGTAGTGGTGGATAGTTGAAGATCTGTTTTTGATGAAAACATTTTATTAAGAAAGACATGTTTATCTTTATAATTGTAGTTATAGGAAGACCCCGAAAAAATTTTGAGTTTTCGCAATTTTCAAAAAGTTAAGCTTCTCAACGAGCATGAGACGTACACCATTCTCTTAAATGTTCTTTAGACTATCCAACAACGACATTTATTAAAAAACGATCGAGCCACTTTCTTGAAAATTTTGAAAATGTCCCAGTGGCTTCCTGTAAAGTATCCCCAAAAATTAAAATTTCGGTTTCAAATCCAAGGTACCGTGACATCACCCAGATCCATTGCGGAATATCAAATTTGGAGAATATCACTTGATCGGTTTAGGCGCAAGTGTTGTTCACAAACAGACGTCTTGGAAGTTAGCAGACTATTTCACCCAATCACAAAACTGTATAGCTCATTATTTACCGCTTTTTAGCCGATCTTGAGATGAAAACCAAAACTTTGCTGTGGAACATTTTCTCAAAAAAATCGGTGTTTATGCTAACTTCCATTGGAAGTTAGAAAGACCACACATCTAAAGCCGGTAATAATGCAAGTATACATACCAAATCGAACTGTAAATTTGTCGCTTTTTATTTATAAACGATTAGTGAAGAAATCATATTGATATCTCCATTATTTCAAACAATATTTACCACAACAAAAAAGAACACCTACGTTCTTCTTGCGAGCGCCGTCACAGAAGAAACAAAACGATCCCTGTAAGCAATCACTCGTAACAATTTATTCTTTTCTCTAAAATTTGCCCTAAACAAGTGCTGAGTGTAATCTGTAATAAAAAAAATTACCGCGAACCGGTTAGTTTGAATTACATGGGTTCGAATTCCAAAAATGACCCTCGGTCGAAAAGCAACGTTCAACGTTCAAGGTTTTGCAAGGAAAAGAGACGTTCCTTCCCAACCATCACATGTAACACATACTCTAAACCATAATTTATCCAAAATAATAATCTGTAATAAAAAATTGGCCACGGACCGGTTTGTTTCAATTACATAGGTTCGAATTCCAGAAATGCTCCTCTTGGGAACTCCCTGTGGAAGGAAAAGACACGTTTCCTCCTAAACCATTATCGTTAACAATTTATTCTCTACGCCAAAATTTGCACTAAGCCATTGCTAAATGTAATCTGTTATAAAAACTTTTGCCGCGGATTGGTTAGTTTCAATTATCCAGGTTCGAATTTCAGAAATGTTCTTATTGGGTACCCCCGTGAAAGGAAAAGACTCGTTTCCTCCTAAACCGTTAGCCTTAACAATTCATACTCTACGCCAAAATTTGCATGAAAGATGTGCTAAATGTTATCTGTAATAAACAATTTGTAGCGGACCGGTTTCTTTCAATTTCCCAAGTTCGAATTCCAGAAATGTACCTCATGAAGGCCCCCTCTGCAAGGAAAAGACAGTTTCCTCCTAAAACATGCCCAAAACACGAACAATGTAATCTCGACTCTGCCCTTCTGGTACAATAAACCATCTCTGTGCAAAGAAATTAGGCACGCAAACAACCAATTTAAATTGTATCTGAGAGGCATACATGTTAAATTATTTGAGCTTAACTTCCTCTCAGAAAAACACTTCAAGGTCTTCACTTGAACCTTGTCGGAAAACGCACTTGGTAGCGAGCTCGCAAAACACATCCTTACACCTCAGCAGTATCCTACACAAGACTCATCCCCACCTACATCTAGTTCTCCTCCATCCTCCGGGACCCCTTTGGACCCAATTACCTTATCTCCTGAACCTAATCCTTGTGCTACCTCTCCCATTATTCTTTCCTCTACATCTGTAACCCCTCCTTCCTCACCTCCTAACACTGCTGAGACACGATACTTCCTCGACCACGTACTTGAGGTAAAAATGAGAAAAATAAATAGCAACTACAGTCAGATGCAGCAGAGAAGCATCCGTGTAGGAACATGCAAGAGATACAAATAATGCATCATAATGTGCAATCTCTTTCAAATAAAATTGATTTTATCGTGGCAGCATTACAGTGTGATCTGAGTCAAATATATGCTTTTTGCTTTACGGAACATTGCTTATCTCATAATGATCTAAACACACTCCAAATTCCTAGTTTTTACCCTGCAGGATCTTACTGTAGAGTGAGGGAATCAAATAAGGGCCCTGCTTACGGAGGTTCGTGTATTTACGTAAGAAATATATATGCAGTATATATATAATAATATATGCAGTTGAAAAAGTTTTTGAAGTAAGAGTCATACATCTTAGTACGCTCAAAATTATCTTACTTTGCATCTACAGACATCCAACAAAGCGAACTTTATGTTATTTCAATTTATTAGAAAATCTCGAGATAATTCTGAACAAAATTAGTAATCTCTCTTTTAAATCCATTGTTGTATGTGAAGATTTCAATATTGATTTTCTGAGCGAATCCCATGAAAAAGAGCAGTTTCTCAATTTAATTCATTCTTTTAATTTAGATATTACAGTGAACGTACCTACACGGAATATACTTAAATCACAAACAGCATTAGATCAAATTATAATTAGCAAAACCACAACTAGATATGAAATAACCAATAATCTAGGTTACAGTGACCACTACGCACAAATTATTACAATTAATAATAACATGAATACTGACACAATAAATAAAACACGCACGCATGTGCAGAGCATTGACTAAAGTTAACATAAAATTATATACGGACTACTTGCTGAAGGAATCATGGGACGCAGTTTATAACGCTGTTGACACCAATGAAAAATATAATTTATTTTTCTCAAAACTTTCATTTCCCTTTAACGCGTGCTTTCCTATTAAAAAGAGAAAATTAAACATTTCACGAAAAAGTAATACTTGGATCACACAAGGAATTAGAACATCGTGTAAAAACAAACGTACGCTCTGCTTTATTTCTAAGCACCATAACGTATCACCCGGTTTCCATGTCTACTTCAGAGAATATAAAAGATTTTTAAGGAAAATAATAGTTCAGGCAAAAATAATGAAAAGTAATGAGGATATTTTGAACGCTAGAAACAAAACTAAAGTAATGTGGAATATCGTAAAAAATACGACCACGTCATCACGATATTTCGTAGAGATTGTTGTTTTAAAGGATAATGAAAGAGAAGCACGTAATCCAGAAACAGTGGCGAATCTCTTCAACCAACACTTTTCTAGAATTGCGGTTGTTTTCACGAAGGGTCTAAAACCGACCTACCGTCGACTAGCAGGGTTTCCCCCTAACCAAGACTCTCCCACCAGCGGGGCACCGTCCCAGCTGGGACAAGTTCTAAGCTCCCGACCGGTCTCCCGGAATATGTGGTAGTGCAGTGCATGTTAGTGAAAGTGTGTGTGTAAGGGGAGTGAATAGGACAAGGAAGAGGAAGGAAAGATCGGACGTGGTCCGTGGCACGTTTGTTAGGGTACTGCTCCGGCATTCGCCTGGTGTTGATTGGAGAAACCACGGAAAACTACCGATCAGAGCAGCCCGCCGCCAGAATTCTCCTCCCGACAGCGACTAAATTCGACCTAGCTGAAAAGCTAGTGTCGAAAATCCTGCCGCCGTCGGGACTCGAACCTAGGACCTCCCTTACTATTATTATTTTCATCATTATCATCTGTGACGGTCCGATCAGACACGTCACATTGTTTATAATTTATCATAAAATTACATAGGATTTTCATTAAAAAAAATGAAAATAAACAGATGAATTAAGTTCCACCATAGCATATTTCGGCAAATTTTTAATAATATTCGGAAGCGGAAGATCCAAAACGGACTTGTGTTTGTGGACAATTTAAGGCATATTTTCGTGACGGCTGGCAGGTCACAAAATAGAAATTCGAAATCTTAATCAATTTAAAAACTTGTAGAAATATCGACGAAGAAGGACAGACGGTCGTCTGTTTAAAATGGCGTATAGAGAATCAGTGAAAATCATGTTGAATTAAAAAAAAACAATGTTAAAGGGACAAAGCAAGAACAGTGAAATTAATTGTGAAACGGGTAGTTGATAACAAAAAGCACTATGTATTGTAGAAAGACAATTACAAGAAATTAGTGAATTTTAATTAGCAAAAATAATGAAAGAAAAGACGTCTTTTGTTTTAGTGAAACGGGAGATGGAAAAATTGGTCAGAATACTAGTGAATGTCGTGGGTAGCTGGTCGCGACTTAGATTCTCATGAGAGTCGAATTGTTCTTTTTTTGTAATGTGAATGTAAAATGCAGTGTAATATAACTTTGTTTTTTGGAATATGTTGAGTACGCGAATTTAATTAATTAATGGCAGATGAACAAAAACTTTGGTGAACGGAAAAAATGGAATTGTGCAGAGCAAGATCGCTGCGTGCATCGAAAGGGAACATTATAATTGATTCTACATTGGAGCTATTATGGGAAGGCCAAGATATGTGTTTTAGTTTAATTCTTTTAAGACGTGGCCACGCAAAGTATTTTGTTGAGTAAAAGAAATATTAACAAATAGAATATTATGGAAATTATTTACGCAAACATTTTCTTTAAGTAAAAGAAATTTAACAGATAAAGTATTATAAATTTTATTCACGCAAAGCGGTTTTTGAGCAAATGAAATATTAGTGCAATAAAATATTATAAATTTGATTCACGCGAGGAAGTAATAAATAGTAAGTTATTGGAGATAGAATGTTATGATTTTGTTTAATAATGAGTATGTCAGAATAATTTTTGTTTATTGAATTTCGTTATCGTTAAGTAAATAATTAATTAATGAAGTTAGGATGAAAATGCAGGTAAATGTATGATTCGTGAATGTAGGTATGATTGCAATAGTACGTAAGGAATATTGTTACATTGTTATCTTGTGTTCCATTGTGTTCTGTTTTATTAGCAAGGAGATCACTGAGGAAAGCGACAATAAGTGACAGAACGCTGATATTTACATGAAAACTGGGTTATTGATGATTTCCTCTCCTTTTTCATATAATAATAATTATTGTTTTGATTTCCTGTAGAGGATCAGTCCGCGCCCTCACGACCTAATTATAAAATTTTCTATGGTGGTACTCCGTAACGCACATATCACGGCTAGCATTTAAGATAACACTTATTTAATGGATAGAGTAAAGAAAGAATAGATTAGGGAGAGCAGGAGGAAATACGGAACCACCACACATCATCGTCATTATCTTCAATATGTACCACACCGGCTTATTATAGGCATAAAATACATTACCTTCATTGAACTTAGTGTGATCCGTGTAGGTACATTTATTGTAATATCTAAACTGCAGAAATTAATTAAATTGAGAAACTGTTCTTTCTCACAATATTCGACCAGAAAATCAATATTAAAATCTCTGCCTACAACAATGGATTAAAAGAGAGATTGCTGACAATGTGTTATCCCCAGATCTGCAGCTCTCTTTGTTGGCGGCCTGTAGATACAAAGTTTTTTTTATTATTAACACAATGAAAATTTACAATCTATTTCAATTCTAAATAATAAGTAAATATGATAATTCAAAATAAAATGATCAAAGAAATAATAATTTGCAGAAAAGTTCCCCATTGGTACTTTCCAGGATCAATATACAAAGACTATAACAGAAAAGAGAAAATATTAGAATAATAACACAAAACGGAGAATTATTTTTGTTTTGTGAATGTCAATGTCAAATACTAAAACGGTAAGGAAGTTGCAAAGAGGAGGTTTTATTGAGGCGAGATATTTCTTGGCTATTGTCTAAAAGGTTTAGGGCTAGATGGTTTGGATGGGTTTCCAGGCGTTTATTGTAGTTTAGTGTAACGTATTGTAAGGCTACTGCTAGAAATCGCCACAAAAGGGCGGCGGCAGAGGATTAGACGCCAGGGGCCAGGCAGGATGTGACACGCCGAGGTATTCTGGGAAATCCTAAGAGCTAGGGAAAGGGATGCCCAAAGTACGGGACAGCGCATTTTTGCCGCGTGCCGCGTGTCAAATTCTTGGAATCCAGGGAAATGGATGTCCAAAAATGCCTGGCAAAGCGGTCAGTGTGGGCCGTGTGCAAAACCCAGTGACGTTTCAGGTCACGTGGGTGGGGGCTATATAAGAGCGGACGCAGAGCGCGGGGGTGGGGTTTGTTGAGCTGAGAGGGAACCCTCGTGCGAACGCACAAAAACTTGCGCCCAGGGCGGTGCGGAGCCGAGCTAGGCTCGTGCGGCAAACCATGTGTTGGGACGCCGTTGTGGACTATATCCACGGGTGACAAGAGGTCGCCGGAGCTGTCTGCTGTGTGCGGGAGGCTCGCTGAGGAGTGGCGCGGGCCACGAGTCAGTTATTCATTTTTAAGGATCGCTCCTGCGATCAGGAAAGTAAAGATCTACCAGAGCTGTAACTTAAAGTAGTACTGTACATATTGTGAATAAACCTGTACATATTTATCATTGAAGCTCGTGTCTGTGATTATTGTGTATTCCCACGACGTCACAGACGGGTAGACATAATTGGTGGCAGCGGTTATAAAGAAGCCCACGGGGGAGTACGTGCACCCACCAAATAGTATAATTGGTGGCAGCGGTTATAAAGAAGCCCACGGGGGAGTACGTGCACCCACCAAATAGTATAATTGGTGGCAGCGGTTATAAAGAAGCCCACGGGGGAGTACGTGCACCCACCAAATAGTATAATTGGTGGCAGCGGTTATAAAGAAGCCCACGGGGGAGTACGTGCACCCACCAAATAGTATAATTGGTGGCAGCGGTTATAAAGAAGCCCACGGGGGAGTACGTGCACCCACCAAATAGTATAATTGGTGGCAGCGGTTAAACGAATTCCACGGGGAATATCATTCACCAAATAGTATAATTGGTGGCAGCGGTTATAAAGAAGCCCACGGGGGAATACGTGTACCCACCAAATAGCATAATTGGTGGCAGCGGTTAAACGAATTCCACGGGGAATATCATTCACCAAATAGTATAATTGGTGGATGCGGTTATAAGAATTCCACGGGGAAGTGTTGCTCAATTGTGATAATAGCAGCAGTTAAAACATTCACGCCGGAACGGCACGGCATTGTTGCACCATACTCATACGTGGTCGCAATATTACGAACAGTGAGTGGGCCAGTGCGTGGGTGTGTCGACGGGCAGACATAATTACGACGCACGGGAGCAGAGAGGGTCCGCTCCTAGCCAGACGCCCACGTCTTCACGGCAACGCCGGAAGGAAGGAAGGAAGGAAGGACGGAGAAGGAAGGACGTCTCAAGGCCAACCGGCTTTGATAAAATCAAGAAGTCAGCAAGGATCTGGTGTAAGTATAGCTATCTGCATTGTAAGGTTCGGTTCAGGTTTCAGTTATGGCTTACTTACCGAGATTCGGGAAAGAGTGTGTAGTGCACGTGGCACAGGAATTAGGACTCCAAATTACAGGTGGGGAAACTTTGGTAGTACTAAAAAAATTGATAGAGGAGCATTCCGATTACGAGGAGGAATTTGTGAAAGGGATAGCTCAGGCATATAAGGAAGAACGCGAATCAGAGAAGGAACGTGCATTTCAGTTAGAAAAACTGAGAATAGAACAGGGCCAACTGGCGGGTAGAGCTAGTCCGCAGTCCGAAGTAAATAGCAAAATGCACATTCGATTAAATCAAGTTATGAGCCGATTCAAAGGGGAGGACGACGACATAACAGCATTTTTAAGTGTTTTTGAGAGTCAGGCGGAACAATTAGAAATTCCAGAAGAAGAGTGGGTGGCAAATCTTATGGGACTGCTCCCACACCAAATCAATGCATCGCTAACTTTAGAAGGGCAAGGTAGAAGAACAGAATATGCCGATTTAAAGAGTAGGTTATTAGAAATGTATCGATTCAATGCCGAGAAGTTTCGACAATTGTTCGCGAAACATGTAAAAGCCGCGAATACTACCTGGAACGTATACGCGAGAGAGCTGAAAAATTATTGCAAAGAATGGGTAGCAGGACTAGATATTCATACGTTCGAGGACTTAATGAATCTAATTGTAACCGATCAATTGAAGCGTCGTGTGCCTATTGATATTAAAGAGCACTTTATTGATGAGTGGGGGGAATTTAAGATGCCGTTAGAACTAGCTCGTAAACTAGACAACTATGAAAACAATAGGGCAGGCTGGAAACGGTCTTCGTTCAAGCCTTATAGGAAATCGGAAGCCGTAAGGGAACATGTTGCAAGCACGAGCAAGACGATGCCGATAGTACCGGAAATTCAGGGGAAATCGAGCGGTAAGAAAACCGATGTTAGGGCAGCATACGAGAAGCCAGACAAGCGGAAATGCTACGGGTGTGGTGCCACAGACCACATGGTCCGTGAATGCCCGCAGCGCCGCGTGGCCGAAAAAATGAATCATGTGGCAGACAAAACAGCTACGGAATTGTTTTCACCGTACGTGTTCTTTGGAAAAATTAATAAATTTCCCGGGAGATTTTTGCGCGACTGTGGTGCCAGTTTCGATCTTGTCCATGAGAAATTTATTAGCGACGAGAATTTAACGGGAGAAAGCGTGTGGATTTTGCAACCGCTTGATGCCTCACCACGAAATCTCCCGGTGGCAGAAGTCACTATTGAAGGGCCATTCGGGAAAGTAGTAACTAAAGCCGCAGTTGTGCCCCGGGAATGCGACAGCGGATATTACTTATTAAGTAATAGAACAGCTGCTCTGTTGGAAGAAGTAAAGGCAGGATTTATTGAGCCACAATTAGTTGCAGCCGTAACGACGCGGGCAAAAGCCGCTGAAACGTCGCGGGTGACTCAAGAGTCGGGGCCCGCTGATCGAGAAGCAGGCGAGTTTGACGCGGACGAGCAGGTAGAAAACCTTGAACAATTGAGGCAGGAGGAAGCCGTTAGTGAAAGGGACGCCAGTGCAAGTGTACTAACGCCCGAAGTGAATGAACTCATAAATGTTACCCAGACTGAGTTCGCAGCTTCACAACAAAGTGACCCGGAAATCAAAATATTATACGACGCGAATAAGCACAACGTACCGGAAGCAGGGCGAGAGTCGTATTTCGTGAAAAATAGTATTTTGTATCGGTCAAGACACAGCAAGCGCGGAGAAAAATTTAATATGTTAGTAGTTCCGACTAAATATCGGGCCGCCGTTCTCAAGGTGTGCCATGAAACCGCGAATGCACATTTAGGTTGCACTAAGAGCAAATCCAGCATGTCGCGATATTTTTATTGGCCTCGTTGTTTCCAGGATATGGAGACATATGTGAAAACTTGCGATGTGTGTCAAAAGGTTGGTAGGCCAAATGATCGAAAAAAAGCACCGTTAATGTTAGTACCGCCGATAACGGAAGTCTTCGGTAAAATAAATATTGATACTTGTGGACCTCTTCCCGAAAGTAAAGAAGGCAACAAGTTTATTTTGACAGCCATTTGTTTAGCATCTAGGTATCCGGAGGCTATTCCAATTAAAGATTTGCAATCAACAACTATCATTAGTGCCTTGTTGACATTATTTAGTAGAATCGGGTTTCCTAAGGAATTACAAACAGACCAGGGCACGTGCTTTACAAGCGCATTGACAGGTGAATTTGCTAGGAAGTTTGGGATCAAACTGGTGAGAAGTTCGCCCTACCACCCGCAGTCAAATCCTATCGAACGCGTGCATAGAACGATGAATCGCTTAATCAAAGTGTTATGCTTTGAAGCAGGAACGGAGTGGGAGGACCAAATGCCCGCGATTTTATTTGCTTTGAGAACCACGGTGCACGAGAGCCTCGGATTCACTCCAGCTGAATTAGTGTATGGGAGGAACCTCAGAACTCCCATAACTTTATTATATGAACACCTTGCAGGCGAGGACGATGAGGAAGAAAATTCCGTCGTCGAATATCTGTTCAAGCTAATAAATAGGCTTCAGAAATCTCGCGAATTAGCTCACGAGAAGCTTGTTAACGAGCAGGAGAAAAGAAAAACGTGGTACGATCGGCGAGCCGTACACAGAGAATTCGCGCCGGGCGACCGGGTGCTGGTGTTGGCCCCGAATCGCACACAAAAGTTATCTGTTCAATGGATAGGACCGGGAGAAGTAGTAGAGAAAAAATCGGACACGAACTACTCTGTCCGAATGCCTGGGAAAAAGGAAGAGCGTATCTACCACATTAACATGTTGAAAGCGTACGTGCAACGTACCGAATATCTGAATTATCTAGCAGATCGCAGCTCAAACTTTGAAGTTGAGGAAGACGAGCTGGATAAGTACGCTATTAACCTTGATAGTGTCGACTTCGATGCGGAAGCTATGCTCGAAGGAACAGAAGTCGAAGACGAGTTCCGCGACAAACTGCTCAAATTAATTGTAAAGTACAAGCATATATTTTCAGACAGACCAGGGTTGACGGATGTCATCACCATGGACATTGAATTGACGGACGAGTCGAAAAAGATAAGAAGTGCGCCTTATCGAATGTCGCCGCGTCAATCAAAAATTTTGCAGGAAGAAATCGCGAAGATATTACGGGATAACATAATCGAAATAGGCGACTCTGATTATGCTTCCCCTATGATTCTTGTAGAGGCGCCGGGACGAAAACCAAGACCGTGCGTAGATTACCGCAAGCTAAACCAAATTATAAAATCAGAATATTTTCCGTTGCCGAACATGGAGGAGAGGATAGAAGCAGTAGCGGCAGCTAAGATTATTACTACATTGGATTTAGCAAAATTTTATCATCAGACACCGCTCACTCCGAGAGCGCAAAGATATGCGGCTTTCTGTACAAGCTTTGGCACGTATAGGCCATTAAGATTGCCCTTCGGGCTAAAAAATGCACCTTTTCAGTGTAGTAGGATGATGGCAGCTTTATTGGCAGGATGTGCAGAATTTGCAGTCCCATACTTGGATGACATCGCCATTTATAGCGACACATGGCAAGAACACCTTAGACATTTAGAGCAGGTGTTTCTAATATTAGAGAAAGCGAAGTTGCATGTGCAGCCAAGCAAGTGTAAATACGCGCGTAAGAATGTGCAATAACTAGGCTACATGGTTGGTAGTGGCATGATGCGGCCGGTAGAGGCCAAAGTAAAAACTATTAAAGAGCACCCCGTACCTCAAACGAAAAAGCAAGTGCGTGCTTTTCTCGGATTAACGAGTTACTACAGGAAATTTATTCCCGATTATGCGGGTATATCAGCGCCATTAACGGACTTATTGCGAGGTCGCGAACGGCAAGGCAGGGTAACGTGGACGCCAGCATGCGAGATGGCATTCGAGAAACTGAGAAACGCTCTCTGTCACGAAACCGTCCTTCACGCGCCAGATTTTAATAAGGATTTTATAGTGCAGTGTGATGCGTCAAAAAGAGGTATTGGCATCATTTTGGCACAGTATAATGATAGAGGAGAAGAAAAAACCGGTGTTATACTTAAGTCGTAAATTCACAGATTCGGAATTATTACGATGTACAACAGAACAGGAGTGCACAGCCATAATATGGGCATTGCAGAAATTAAAGTACTATTTGGATGGAAATGCAAAAATTAAAGTGGAAACAGACCACAACCCATTAGTATGGCTAAATAATTGTTCAAGTAAAAACCCGAGATTGATGCGTTGGTCATTAATGATCCAAGCATACAATTTATAAATTATTCATAAAAGGGGTAAGGATCACGTAAATGCTGATGCCTTAAGCCGTATGTTTTACTGATACATGGAACCTGAACTGAACTGGGAATGCGGAGGGCTACACTGAACCGAATCACTTGATTGCATTGTATAAAATCAAGACAAGAGAAGAATCACTGTATATATGTAACAAATTGTTGAAAGTGTATTGTTTGTGTATTCTGTTTGTTTCATGTGTGTCTTATGTATGTGCAATTATGGGTACAAAGTGAAGCTCTGAATACATTGTTGGTTCTGGGGGTATCAGGGAAAGTATCACATCATTTGATTGTGAATACTACGGAGGTAATTGCAGCAGACTGTATGTAATTTAAGATTGTAGAAAATTGTATATATTAGAATGAAAGGAGGTACGTGAAGTAAGGTTAGTTATTTATATTAGCTAGATTTTGATAAAAAAAAATATGTTGTAAATATAGAGTAGGTTAGAGAGATCAATAGAGTGTGAGCCCAATGGCCAGGTAAATGGTATAATCATATCCAGATCCACAAATCTAGTTGCGGGACGAATTTTTTATTGTGGTTATATCCTGCATAAAAAATTCAAAATAGG
>BLKR01015482.1:0-68619 GCA_011170035.1 Teleogryllus occipitalis
ATATATATATATATATATATATATATATATATATATATATATATATATATATATATACAGAGAGAGAGAGAGAGGGAGGGAGGGAGGGTTGTAATGAATTGCTTTGCTAGTCATTCTTAATGTTCCGCCCAATACATAGGGCTTACTACTCCATTGTCCTGGTGAAAGTGTTTTTGGCGTTGTGCGTGGCGGCGTCCCCTACGGCCGAGTCCCTGGCGTCTCTGCACTCCCTCGAGAGCCCCTGCCCGGCTCCACAGCCAAGTCGCTACGTTGCCCTCCCCTCCGCTCCGCCCCGCCCCACCCCGCCCCGCTCCGTTCCGCCCCGCTCCGCCCCGCTGCGCCCCGCCCCGCTCCGCCCTGCTCCGCCCCGCTGCGCCCCGCTCCGCCCCGCTCCGCGCCGCTCCGCCCCGCTCCGCCCCGCTCCGTCCCGCTCCGCCCCGCTCCGCCCCGCTCCGCCCCGCTCCGCCCCGCTCCGCCCCGCTCCGCCCCGCTCCGCCCCGCTCCGCCCCGCTCCGCCCCGCTCCGCCCCGCTCCGCCCCGCTCCGCCCCGCTCCGCCCTCCGCTCCGCCCTCCGCTCCGCCCTCCGCTCCGCCCTCCGCTCCGCCCTCCGCCCCGCTCCGCTCCGCCCCGCTCCGCCCCGCTCCGCCCCGCTCCGCCCGCTGCGCCCCGCTCCGCCCCGCTCCGCCCGCTCCGCCCCGCGCGCTCCGCCCGCTCCGCCCCCGCTCCGCCCCGCTCCGCCCCGCTCCGCGCCCCGCTCCGCCCCGCTCCGCCCCGCTCCGCCCCGCTCCGCCCCGCTCCGCCCCGCTCCGCCCCGCTCCGCCCGCTCCGCCCCGCTCCGCCCCGCTCCGCCCCGCTCGCCCCGCTCCACCCCGCTCCGCCCCGCTCCGCCCGCTCCGCCCCGCTCACCCGCTCCGCCCGCTCCGCCCGCTCCGCCCCGCTCCGCCCGCTCCGCCCCGCTCCGCCCGCTCCGCCCCGCTCCGCCCCGCTCCGCCCCGCTCCGCCCCGCTCCGCCCCGCTCCGCCCGCTCCGCCCCGCTCCGCCCCGCTCCGCCCCGCTCCGCCCCGCTCCGCCCACTCCGCTCCGCCCCGCCCCGCTTCGCCCCGCCCCGCCATGACCCGCCCCGCCCCGCCCCGCTCCGCCCCGCTCCGCCCCGCTCCGCCCCGCTCCGCCCCGCTCCGCCCCGCTCCGCCCCGCTCCGCCCCGCTCCGCCCCGCTCCGCCCAGCTCCGCCCCGCTCCGCCCCGCTCCGCCCCGCTCCGCCCCGCTCCGCCCCGCTCCGCCCCGCTCCGCCCCGCTCCGCCCCGCTCCGCCCCGCTCCGCCCCGCTCCGCCGCGCTCCGCCCCGCTCCGCCCCGCTCCGCCCCGCTGCGCCCCGCTGCGCCCCGCTGCGCCCCGCTCCGCCCCGCTGCGCCCCGCTCCGCCCCGCTCCGCCCCGCTCCGCCCCGCGCCCGCTCCGCCCCGCTCCGTCGCCCCGCTCTGCGCCCCGCTGCGCCCCGCTGCGCCCCGCTGCGCCCCGCTGCGCCCCGCTCCGCCCCGCTCCGCCCCGCTCCGCCCCGCTCCGCCCCGCTCCGCCCCGCTGCGCCCCGCTGCGCCCCGCTCCGCCCCGCTCCGCCCCGCTCCGCTCCTCCCCGCTCCGCCCCGTTTATTTTCTTACTCCACCAACCTGCCTTCGCCCGCTGCCCATCTCCCATTATCCTCCGCCATTCTCAGCCATCTACCCTCCTGCCTCCACCCACCACCCTTCTCGCTCTATCCTCCCCATCCGCCTGCCGTCTTATGCTGGCGCCGCGGCCGCCCTCTGCCCGCCGCCGGGCGCGCCTAATTAGACATTCGCTTGTCGAGCGTCCGCCTGCAGCGGGCGCGAGGCCACCTCACGGCGCGCCGTGACCTGCTCGGCGTGGAGCAGCGGGGCGCGCAGCCGCGGCTACGTCGTGCGTCGCTTCTTTGTCCATGGTCTGGGACTACGCGCTTCTCTTGCTTGTGAACTTAGCCTCGAAAGTTTATCAAACTTATAAAGACGTACCCTTTATACACGGGTAAAAGTTTAATATACTCCCACGAGGACATTTCTGTAAATGATGAGTTTTATGTATTATCATCGCTCTCAATTATTAAGTCACTTTAACTTTTTTTAAAACCGTTTCGAAAGACCGATGAGTGATTACTTGATCGAGGAAAATATTCAACTCCCTAATTCATCATATCAAAGTAAACAAAGTATTTGTATCTGCACACTTTTATCACAAAATACAGAAAATTTATAATGTGATCAAAGTTCTCAGTGAAGTTATTTATTTGGTCTTCAGAACATCTCAAGGAAGTTGTCAAAGTGTCCCCGCCAACACACTGATCGTCTAAACCTCCGCGTAACCCTACCACCTACCCTGCAAGTATGCGTACCAAAGCTCGAGAACCCAGAGAAATTGAAAGAAACATGCACAGCCTGGAGTTTATGGTTTCGTTTGATACGTAGGAAATTGGGATAAGTTCAAAAACAATGAAGCAGTTTCATTTGTCTGAAAATATAACTATTTGATGGTGTGAGTCCGCCCATTTTCCATATTGTGCGTAACGACTTATTACTCTACTCACTACATCATTGAACAGATCTGGAAATAAGATCACGTACAACGTTTTTGAAACTATGAGTAGTTTTCGCGTAATTTGCGTGAATAGAGACAATTTTGAATTTTTTATACATTTTTCTCAGAAGCAAATATTTCTTTAATCTCCTCATATCTTAAAGACGGTTAAAAAGTGGTGCTATTCTTTACCGGCGAACAGTATATTCTGAAATGTGACATTTCAAAATTACAAAATTCAAGAAATATATTTTTACCGTAAACAGAATGTTCTAAAAAATCAGTTCTTTAATAAACGTCATGTACAATTACTTGAAAACAAGAAGAGTAGTTTTCGTGTAATGCATTGATATGCGAGAAATCCCAATAATCGTCGTTTTAGTGTGCAGTAATAAATTAAGCCTCTTTTACTAATAAAAAATTCCCGAAGAGAACTTACCAGACAGCGTGTATTTAAAGTAAAACAAATTGTGTTTGTTCGTGAAATAAAAATGGCTTGATTTAGAAAACAAAATAGTATCCTACAAAATTACATTTTTTGTGATACATCACATTTCCTTGCCCCGACCCTATCTACACACCAATGTTCTTCATTTACCGAATTGGGATCTATTCTGCCTGTGCCATAAGTGCACAGTTGTCTGGTATTTTTTCTTCCTCGTGTGTCTTTCCGCGTTCTCGATGCTGCAGCTACTTAGCTGGTTCGCTCGCCGAGCCCGGGGTCCGGGAGCCCTGGGTTGATCCCGACTGCTTTATTGGCTGTAATCCTCGCTCAGCGGCAAGTAAGCTGCAGCGTATCTGTAGAAATGCGCCTCTGGAAAAAACCTCAGTTCTTTATCTTACTTTACTGCACCAGCTCAGACCCTGCATATATCTTCGCGTCCTAAATGCGACGTAGAATATAGGAACGACTACAACAATGTTTTTTTGGTTCCACCAGCTGTGAGTTTTGTCTTAACATCCACGTTCATTCCGTATGGCCGCCGGAGTCTTTTCTCGATTGTTGGGGATGGGCCACGTCTGGATGAGAAGGATGGAATTGGGAACGGAGTGGATGTGTAATGATCCATTGGTTAGGTCACGACAGCTCAAGTGGGCGGTCCTATTGGCGTGCCTTGGCTCAGCGCGAGTCTGCGGCTTTCTGTGTGTCAGCTCCACGGGAAGGGATTGATTGATTCAGAACTCATTAACTAATATGGTCATATGTCTCGTTAGTGTAATGAATGATTTTTATGACCGGAGGAGGCGGTGTTCATTTGCTGAACGCTGATTTTCGGAGCCGACCTACACGTCGGCTTGCAGGGAATTTCCCTGTACGCCACAGCAATATGCTTCACACGGCGACTCCCAATAGTACAGCAGCCACCCCGACAGAGTGCACTGATACTAATCAAACTAAATGCACATGGGCGTGTGTATTCCCTCTCCAAATATTTTCCTCGGAGGGGCACCGCCCTAGCCGGGACAAGCTCTACCCTATGTATAGAAGTGTGTGTGTGTGTGTTTTCGCGCGCAATTCGTGGCCCGTTTGTTGTGATACTGCTCAGGCATTCGCACTGACGCGTACTGATGGGAGAAACCACGGAAAATGACCAATCTGTACAGCCGACCTCTATAATTCACCCACAGAGAGTCTGACTTCCATCAATCTCTCGAACTAGTGTCGAAAATCTGCCTGTCGAGATTCGTCCGTAGGATCACCCGAGTCGAGACACTGCAGAGAGAATGCCAATGCTGGCTGCGGGTGAACTGAGCCGAGACGGCAGAAGAGGTAGGCGAGGCGATCGGCTCTTGTACGGAGCCGATTTTGTGTGGGCACCGCGGTCAGGCTCTTCCATGTGAGCAGCCCCGTTAAGGGCGCTGCTTGGAAACCCGGCTGGAAATCGTCGGAGGAAACCACGGAAACGAGGGGCCAGAACGGAAACCTCTGGAATTCTCATCCAGGAAGAGTTGACTTTCGATGAAACTCGCTTGGGCCGCAGCTCCGACGCCTGGACGTTGCGGTTTAAGTAGCTTCAGTTGTGGTGCCGCTGCAATGTATTCTAACGCACTCGATTCGCGCGCTCGATAACGCGCTGTGTGTTCTCGGGACAGATGCTCGTCCCTCTCTTTTATATACATCCCACATTGGACCGGGAGGGGTAGAGTAACATCCCTCCTCCACCTTGCCTAAGGCAGCCAGTAGGCCCATCTTCGTTTGTACTATCTCGCTACGGAGCAGTGAGAACGTTATGTAATACTGCGTGAAAAACGGCAGATTTTCGGCAGAGAGACTAATTGCAGGGCCCTGGTAACGAAAGAGTGGATGAATTCAGTTTCTAAATGTAGAAAAAATCCTCTAACGCGTACTGTAGCATGAATCCATGTTATGTGGGTCCTTGATACCGAAAAATCGGCAATAGGCCGAAATGACAAAACGTCTGTCCGTCCATCTGTGAACGCAGCGGCTAAAGCGTTCAACCGATTTTCTCCAAAATTGATATTCCGTCATAAGTCTGGCCGATGTCGTGCCCCCTTGAATTTGAAACCAGTATTTTAATTCTGGGGGGAGGGGTACTTTACATGAAGCCCCTGGGACATTTTCAAAATTAAAAAATGGTTCTATTGTTTTAATTATGTTTATGTTGGATAGCGTGATGCACGTTTAAGAGAATGGTGCAGGTGTCATGTACGTTGAAAACTATCTTTTCCGAAAGTTGCAAAAGTTCAAAATGTTTTCGGAGACATTTTACAACTGAAATATTAGATGGATTTTTCCCTTAATGAAAACTGAAAAAGATAGATTTTGAAATAAGGCCATGAACAAGTTTTGGGAAGTTTTAGTGCTTTCCGCTGCTGCGGCACCTCCTAGGGCTATCTCGGCCACGCAAGTCGGTTACGAGAGATTGGCACTTTTCTGGTTGGAAAGGATTAATGGTGGTTGGCTCTGACCTACCATTCACACACATAAACACACGGATCCGGGAATGAACCCCATAGGTGCAACGTGTACTAGGCTCTATCACAATCTGCTACGCTGCTCTTTACATGCCAGGACTGAAATGATTTGGTTTGAAAGCGGGAGTGCCAACATGCTAGAACACACGGGTAAACAGTCATGTCCATGAGGCACGCCAACCCGCGACCCGGCGGACCGAGCCCTTAGCGATATCAGCCGCCCGGGGCAGCGCCAATAATAACAGTAGTGCTGAAGAAAATAACCATAATAATGAAGGAGAAGGGAATGGAAGGGGTAAAGCAAAATTTACAAGGCCTTTAAATAAGTCTCAATGCGCTCTTTGAATAATCAAAACAAAGAGAGGAAGAAAGAAAGAAGGAAAAAAGCAAAATAAAAAAGAAACAAAGGACGACATTAATTAAATAATAACAGTTGCTTCGTGTAGTCAAGTTTGCGAAAACGAGAACGCTTTATTTAGTAGGCTTGAAAGGGATGTGTGTTTGAAATCCATATTCAGCACGGGTAATTGTTCGTATCGATCATCCATTATATTTATTTCTTGTCTTATAACTTGTCTGCAAAGTATTCTACCGTAGTTGCAATAGCACAGAGGGCATTAGAAGTAGTTTTCGTCTCCAATGTATACTGGTTGAAGCAGAGACAAGTTTAATGTAATAGTGACCCTATTATATACCGCTAGCCGGCGGTAGGTCGACACCGGATCTCGCTATCCGGGCGGGGAAAGTCACCGCCACCTCCCGAGGGAAAAATGCACTACACATACGGGACTAATGACGTCAGTAGTTGACGCGCCCTGAATCACTAACAACTTGCCAACCGACCGACGAAACGACAGACCGACCGACAGACCGACCGACAGACCGACCGACAGACCGACAGACCGACAGACCGACAGACAGACAGACAGACAGACAGACAGACAGACAGACAGACAGACAGACAGACAGACAGACAGACAGACAGACAGACAGACAGACAGACAGACAGACAGACAGACAGACAGACAGACAGACAGACAGACAGACAGACAGACAGACACACACACACAGACACACACACACACAGACACACACACACAGACACACACACACAGACACACACACACAGACACACACACACAGACACACACACAGACACACACACACAGACACACACAGACAGACACACACAGACAGACACACACAGACAGACACACACACAGACACACAGACACACAGACACACAGACACACAGACACACAGACAGACACACAGACAGACAGACCGACCCGAATATATACATCCCTATGTAACTCGACCATACAAGTGTAGGACTGAAGAGGGAACGGAGCTGATAACGGCGACATTTGCATCGCGCGTTAGCGCCGGGGCGGTATACTCTGGTGCATTCATGCTCTGTTCCAAAGTAATGAAGCATTTTTGCATAACGTAGTATGTAATGTTAATTAATCAGCCCAATTAGATTTTTCAGATAATTTTGCAAAAAACAGGGCTTGAACCATCCAAAAAGCACATAATAATTTGATCACTCATAAACGATTTGCAACATCTCCATTTTATTGTATTTTATGGGAGTCTGGAAGTTAAACAAAAAATTACGGGATGTTTTTCATCAAATCGAATAATATGTACTTATGTTGTAGAATTGGTTTTGTAGCATGACTGAAACATGTGATTACTTTTAGGAACTCAAAATACTTCCGGTCTTTTTATAGTTATCATTATTTATTAATATAATTATCGAATGCCTCGGCATGGTTCTTTCGATTTTAAATCGACTGTCACGGGTGTTATTGAACCTAAGAAGGCATTACTAAAGGGCCATGTCCACGTCTTCGGATCTTGGTCTACATTAGTGCTTTAGTTTTCAGTCGCACTGAGTATACCAATGGTTCTGTCTATTTCTCTTCGAAGCAAAACAAAGCGCAGAGCTGCCCTCATCTCCAGTTCTACGCTCCGCTTGGTCGGGTTATACGTAACTTATGCTCTTTTGGTAACTATTTACACATACAGCGACGTTTCTCAAACAAGACGGCAAACTATTTTATAATTGATTATTTATGACCATAATATTAATAGTTGAAACATAGAGAATTTGAGGCTTCAGTAAACGTGCACAGATGGTATTTCCTCATACGTCAATACAATTTTTACTCTTTTTGACTAAAAAAATAAATTAAAAATAAAAGACCCTCTTTTCTTCACTGTAAACAATAGGCAATTATCTATACGGTCTTTATTACTAGCAGTTATACTTTGATTAAAATACGAAGTCCTTCCAAGGTCAAGAGCTGAAAAGCGAGAGAGACATTAATCCAATAGGGAGTTTGAATACAAAAAATTTAAATCGTAACGAAGCTCGCGATTCGATGACGTCGTCCACCTCTTCTGCCAGCCCGTGACCTTGAAAGGACTTCTCGTTTTAATTGAATTATAACTGAATTTCAAACAAATATTTATTTGAATTGTTGAGACAGGTCTCTTTCGTAACTATCGCACAAATAACTCATCAATATCGTAACTATTGCACAAGTAAACAAATCCACTCGTCAATATCGCTTGGACAAAAACTATCAGCTGGTAGGAGATACTCCCTAACAATAAACTGCAAAATTCAGCCGCGTTCCCGGATCGTTCGGTACCGTACGAATAGAATACGAGCTCTGCTCCAGGAGCGACATTTTCAGAGCAGACACATCTCGTCCATTTTGCGAGCGACGAGGACAAGGTGACGCGATGGCCTCGTTCTTTCCGCAGGAAACGCGAATAAATTCACCCTCACGTCCATTTCCGCGAGTTCTCGGATGTCGCGTTTCATAAAACGAGAGCGCGTCCAAAACGGCGACCCGATTGCCATATTTTGCGCGTAGAACGACACGTGCCGCGCCGCTCGGGGGGGGGGGGGGAAGGCGAGGGGGATGGCAGGGTTGCGGAGAGGGGAAGAGCGAGGCGAGGATGAGTCGGCGTGGGGCGGAACGGATATTGTTTTTTAAATAGTTTTTATTATCCTTGTTCGACATTATTATGTCTTTCAAAGGTTTTTATGATACTGGTATATACAATTTTGTTTGAAGTACATTTCATCATACATGAACAATGCTTGAAGACAATAAGATTTACAATATAAGACAATAACAACTAAGGATACCCAGGAAGGGTCTTTCAGGAAAATGCATACAATATTTGGATTAAAAACATAAATATTAAATTTAGAAATGTTGGAACCTGCTTTACAGCTAATTAAGGAGATCTTTCGAATATCTTCATTTTATTCGTGGAAAAAGATCGACTGATTTACCTAGCGTGTAGAAAGGAGTGGCTGGGCAAGATGAAAGAGAAGAGTAAAAATTAGAAGAAAGTTTTAAAATCCAAGTTTTCAGAGGTTCTATAGATAATTCTTTCAAAATTTGATAATTTCTGATCTACCATGGAGCTTTTAAAACATTTCTTAAAAATTTATTTTGCAGTACTTCCAGTTTTTGACGGTTGCTTTTAGCGGCACCTCCCCAGATTGGGCAGGCGTAGGTCAGTGAAGGTCGTATAATGTATTTAAATATTATTAATGCAGAGTCTATTTATAATTTTGATTTTCTTTTTATGAATGGATAAAATTTTATTATTTTCTTATGTGTGTTATTAGCTATTGATGTTATGTGGAACGGAAATGGAATGGTGCAGGCACGGGAGTGACGCGAGAGTTCGTGGAGGGGAAGGGTGCAAGCGAGGGATGTTTGACGCTTCGAAGCTTATGGTGTCATCGCGTCTGGGCTTGCGGTTTGCGTAATACATTGGGGTGAACTGGAGGCTGAGCGGATTGTGAGATAACACGGGTTTCGGGCTATCAGAAAAGGGTTTAAATGTGGAACACTAGGACAGGGACTCGCTTTCTAAGCAAGACCAAATTTCTTTCTAGAGACATACTTTCGGCGAGCCAGGTTACTTTACGCGAGACGGGGAATTTTTAGCGTGAGTGAATGCCTAGACCGACAAATGCGGTGGCTATTAACATTTACAGCACTTACACTAATATTTAAAACACTTGACATTATGATGACATTAAACGATTAAATTCGATAGAAAATTTTAAATCCCAAGTAATTCTGTTTCCATACTATTAGAGACTATACTGGGCATCAAAAGGAAAGTAACAATAATTTTAACAGAGGTATTAATTGTATTATTTACCATTTTGAATGTATTATTCTAAACAGCCAATAACAAGTATTGTATCGCAGCTTCTGGGTCAATGACCCCCATCTCGATCAGGTTTTTCGTCCAGTTTCCCTGATTCTTTCAGCAAATGGTGATATGGTCCCTTGTTTTGCTTCTGGACATAAATGTAACTTCATTATCTGTGCACGTTTTCTAGAATTCTGTGGGAAATATAGTGATTCAAATTATTGTTCTCTATGTAGTCGCGGCAGGAAGTATTATTCCTTGACGACGGACATTATGAGGAATAAGAACACAAAGGATATAGCCGAATAAGGCGGTGAAAAGTGCCCCCAAACCAAATCGATTAACGCGATGCTCGTATGAAAGAGAATACAAAATGACGTAGATTCACAAAAAAATCAACCTCTTAGGGCAATCTGTTGCAGAGATACAACGAGAAACGTGTTTTGCATGTTTTATTTTTTTCTCAGCATCTATAGCGTGTATCAGGCTGAAAAAAATTGCAGAGACGAGGAAACAATTTAATTTGAAGGTATTCCTGTCAACGAATTTTGACGCCAAATTCATATAGAAAAAAAATTGAAATTAATTTTTGACGTGATAACGTTGAAGTACTGTCTGAGTTCCCCCCCTAAAATTGGTTTTCTAAAATTCTATGATATACATTTTTCAGATTTTTAAACAATGTGAGCGGTAGTGAAAAAAATTGAAGACCAATTTGTTCAGTTTCAACATTTGAAATTCGCGCCAAAGTGTTATTGAAAAAACAGTTTAACCGATATTTAAACACAACATTTGAACTCGTAATACATGTATTACATGGATTATGTATCAAACTCAATCGGAATATCCTTGGTGGAAACCATGGTGGAAATACATGGTGGAAAGGGGTGGGAAAGAAAATTCCGTTTCCAGATGCGTTTCCTCCAATTCGACTGCAGGGTGTAGTAGTGTACAAAACCTGGATGCGATGGAAGAATTTTTCTTCCACCATGACCTACACTTCATTCACAGTTTGGTTGCATCTATCTCGCGTATTGCCATTCAATTATTCGTGGGAATTCTGTTTGGTGACATGCGTTGGATATGATCATGCCAGTTGCTCGTAAACGATTCAATTCTGTCCATCAGATTGAATATATTCAGTTCGGTTCTGATGTCATCATTATATTGTCTATCTAAGATATTGTAACCTGTTACTGAACGTAAGAATTTCATTTGAGGGCTTTCTATTTTTCTTCTGTCTGTTCTATTTATGGTCCAGTTTTTGCATGCATAACTTAGCATGGGTACTGTCATTGCTTTATAGAATTTGAGTTGCGTGGTTTTTAAAGTCTTGTTTTTTAATGATCCTTTTATTGTCCCACACATGTTATAAAATCTATTTAATTTCCGACTTATGTCATTTTTCTGGCAGTAAGACATATTGAAGCCTAAATAGATAAAATGTAGATGTTTGTCTGTTCTATGGATTCATTATTAATCACAATTTTACATTTAATGTGGTTTGTTCCTTCAAAGCCATTTAATTTTGTTTTCCTAGTGAAGATTTGCATATTATATTTGGTTGCCTGTTGTCATATATATATATATATATATATATATATATATATATATATATATATATATATATATATATATATATATACACACACATTATAACACCCTCCGCTGGTTTTCTCTATAACAACAACGGGTGGTGCTTTCTTAGGGCCGACCTCAACTTACCTTGCTTACCTGGTGCCGAATGTAGATTGCAACATTGCCCGGCTGCCCCCACTGAAATTGATATCAGGAGCATGCGTGGCATGGTCGTCAGCATGCATAACTCAGATTGAAAGACGTATCTGATAAAAAAACCAAATTTAATTTATAAAATCTCAGATCGGTGAAGCTGGATTACACGAAAAACCTTACGAACTAACTTACGTCTAATTTTGCGACACGCTGTTGCCGTGGCGGGTCATTCGCCCATCGTTAACCCTAGCAGCGGCCCGGGGCGGGCGTGGGGTTGTCGGGCCGGCTGGCGGATTACATTCGTGCCGGTCGGTCGGTTGACTGTCCAGGCCGATCTGGGCGTTCACCGTGACGGCGGCGGCTCGGAGCGGCACCGGAAATGGCGGCGGCGGCGCCAGCAATGCTGGCGACTCGTACGGCCCGCTGCAGGACTTTGGCTGTCCCTGGGCAGTCTTGCGATCACCTCATGTCCTTGGGCTGCTTCTCGTCCTTGAACTGAGCGGGGATCGGCTGGATCGTCCGCGATGTAGTGCGCGTGGCCTCTAAAGGCCCATTCACAATGCAATCACAAACATAAGCATAACACATAGACATAGACATTAACATAAGCGAAGACTTGGCGTATTCACAATGTCGAACATAAACACAGGCAAAATAAGAGTTTCTATTGGCCATGAGACGCAGCACACGAATCGACACGAATAGTTCGCCTATCGACTTCGATACTCGATTTTGAGTTAACGAACTGTGATTGGCTCATTCCTTATGTCTGACATTAGCATAAGCAAAGAAGCTTGAAGCTTGCAAGCTCTAAAGTTAACGTCGTACGTGTTATGCTTATGCGAACGCATTGTGAATGAGTCCACTTGTAAACGTAGTCCTAACTGTTATGTTAACGCCATGCTTATGCTTATGTTTGCATTGTGAATGGGCCTTAAGTCCGGCCCGATTTCGCGGTCGGCGGCGGCGGGCGGCGGCGCGTGGCGTGCGGTTGTTGCCGCGTGAGCATTGCCCCCGGGACACGGAGCCTCGGTCGCGATCGCGTGGAACAGACGACCGCACACTACAGCGGAGTTGCCCTCGTACATTACACAAGTGAGACCGGGAGTGGTAGCTCAGTGCATCTACTGATGTCACTGCAGCGCCTCTGACCGGGAGGTCCTAGGTTCGATTCCTGACGGCGACAGGATTTTCGACACTAGCTTTTCAGCTAGGTCGAATTCAGTCGCTGTCAGAAGAAGAATTCTAGCGGCCGGCTGCTCTGATCGGTAGTTTTCCGTGGTTTCTCCGATCAACACCAGGCGAATGCCGGAGCAGTACTCTACCAAACGGGCCACGGACCGCGCGCGATCTGTCCTTCCTCTTCCTTGTCCTATCCTCTCCCCCTACACATACACTTACACTAACATGCACTACACTACCACATATTCCGAGAGACCGGTCGGGAGCTTAGAGCTTGTCCTGGGTGGGGCGGTGCCTCGCTGGTGGGAAAGTCCTGGTTAGGGGGAAACCCCACTAGCCGACGGTAGGTCGGCGCCGGATCTCGCCATCCAGCGGGAGAAGATCCCCGCCGTCTCTCGAGAAAAAACATGCACTACACTAACGGGACATATCGCTGCTACATTCAGAAGACCGAAATGTTTGCCTGCGTTGGGCTCCTCCGCTTGACGGGTTACGAGGACGCACCCTCGCGAGGCTATTGGCTATTGACCCGCGAAACCACGCGACTCTACATGGCCAATTGCTGCGTTGTCGAAGACTGGTACTGGCGTGGCGTCTAACACGGAAATTCATTGACGTCAGGTTTCCTAGAATTCGGAGGGCTGGTCGGCGTCGCCTGGAGTTCTCGCCCGTGCGTCACCGGCGCGCCCAGCCTAGGGCCTTGCGAACAAAGGGTGCGGTGCGATACGCTGTCTTTGTGGGCGCCGGTAGTAGGAAAACGCCGAATCTTGCCGCCTTCACGCAGAGCATTTTCCACACACGTATTCAGAACTTATTTATAACTTTAATAATTTATTATTAACTTAGAAATATTTAATTTATTGGCGCTATACGTGGGCGACATTCCCATTAGTGTGTATATATATATATATATATATATATATATATATATATATATATATATATATATATATATATATATAAGGTAGAGTTCCCAGAGCTCAAGAAAACGCGCAGAGATAGCACTTTCCGCAACAGAACTTTAGACCGATTTGTAAGGTTTTGTGATGTTAAATAACCAGACAAGTAATAAACACGAAATTAAAAGCAAAGAAGAAAATCTCTATCTTTACTATTATAACCCCATAATAATAAGCCACAAAAGTGGACATGGTAAAGAACTAGTATTTCCCCTGACATAATGCCTATCAGTGCTTGTCTCAGTTACTCTTCACCACAGAACTAACAACGTATTCACAACTCCCGCCCGGCTCGCCATTTCTGTCTCAAACAGCGGCGCCGCTATCAATGCAAACATTGCCACCGCCGAAGCCCGTCCCCATGTGACTATCGCAGCCGCTGCCGCCCTTGCTGCTGGATCTGACACTCAGCTGATGCGGTCGCAGCGCTCGATAATAGCGCGCGCAGGGGACGCCGCCGCTCTGCAACACATTTACTACTGCGCCCGCCTGGCCTCACTCTGGCCTGGCCTGGCCTGGCCTGGCCTGGCCTGTTCTGACCTGGCCTGGCCTGGCCTGACCTGACCTACTCTGGCCTGGCCTGGCCTGGCCTGGCCTGGCCTGGCCTGGCCTGGTCTGGTCTGGTCTGGTCTGGTCTGGTCTGGTCTGGTCTGGTCTGGTCTTCTCAGGCAAGGCAAACCAGGCCATCTGTTTGCCCTAATCGCCCCCTCGCTTCTCTTCCCTCCCAGATCCGTTGAGTTCTGTCCTGACACAACCCGATCCTCCCTTTCCCCTTCCCACTCACCATTCAAACTTTCACCTTTTCTCCCTTTCGCTCTCCGCTCCACCTCTCCGCACACCGCTCTCTTTTGGTTCACTCGCTGAATTACTAATCTGTAGGTAGTACAAATTATTAGTATTTGTATGAAATTCCCCTCCACATATTCATTGGTAAAATATCAACTTCGAAACCCGTACATGCCTTTGAAGTTAGTTAAAAATGTATTCTGAGATATTCATATTTGCTAAGATTCTAATATTATTTACGTTGTTTTTTCAGTGGGTAGACAATATGAGTATTGCCTCCTTTCACTACGCGCTATGTGTTATGCCCTGTTCCGTGTATCATGCCTTTGCCAACGGCGTGGAGGCGTTGCTCTCTTGCCTGTTATTTTGAAGCTCTTTCTTGAGCTTCCTCCACCCTGGTCCGTTTTTCGTTGCCATTGACCATTTTACACTTCACTTCCCCTACCAATCGCGATGGTGTTCTCGTCTCTCACCATGTCGCTTGATTGCTGTCCTCGCGAAGGCTCATCTTCTCCTTTCTCCTCCGCTCCATTGCCGACCCCACATGCTACACAGCTGCCTTTGCAAGGGCTCTTATCTCGCTGGTCCAGTGCTCTCAGGCTCTCTGCCTTTATATTTAATTTTCTGTCGATCCTTTTCCGTTCCTCGAGCCTTGAGTGCCCTTTTGTCCTCAATTCTCCTTACAACTTCCTTATAACCCTTTGTTTATCATCTTCGCTATTGCCATTTCAATCATTGCTACCTTTGTCAACACTTTATGCCTCTACCGCCTTGAACCTCCTTCCGCCCACATTGTTCTCTACCACTGAAGTATCTATATATTACATGGTTAAGAGATTGACCAGAAGAATACCAAGTACTGATATGGCTTCACGAACTATTGGTCTAAACCATATTTAAAATGCAGCTTAAACATCACACACACACACGCACACGCACACGCACACGCACACGCACACGCACACGCTCACGCTCACGCACACGCACACGCACACGCACACGCACACGCACACATATATATATATATATATATATATTCACATTTTGACTCGATATCAAATCCGCTTCGAATATTGCTTTTATCTGTTTTTCGCGTCAGTAACATTCCCACGACTGCGAAAAACAACAGCTTTTTTTAACTGTCAGCTGTGTATCAGAAACCACACCATCTGCCGAAAGCGAGGGAAACACTCGCCATGTCACATATGACAATACAATACAATACAATACAATACAATACAATAGTCACATGCAAAATGTTACCGGTTCTCGTTTTCATTGTTTATTAACAAAATCCTTAATAAAACAAAATACAACCAACGTGGGAAAGCTAACTATTTTGCCATCTTCATACGTAGGTAGTACACGTCACGTGCTGGAATTTGCTCAAGATACAATGGCATCTTTACGGAGAGAGAGTCGGAGAGAGAGAGAGAGGGAGACGGAGACGGAGAGAGAGGGAGATGAAGGGCAGAACGTCTGCCGGGTTCCGCTAGTTCTATATGAAAGTAGAAGCAAAACTGACAGAACAGTTATTTGTGTACCCATGGAGTTATAATGTATTATCTCGAGCGGAAGAAAGCCCTCGGGCCCAAGGTCCAAAGCCCGTTTTTTTTGTTGCCGCTCGATCACCAGAACAGCTAAATGCTTGTACTTACAAGAGTTAATTTTTTTATTGTACCTTATTCGAATGCTTCAAATTTGGTAATTATCTAGATGATAACTATTCGCGATTTGTCTTTTCAGATTTCACTCACATAATTTCTTTTGATAATTCCCTCCATACGAAAACATTTATTCATGTCAAAAACGATTAAAAACTGTGTGTGATATGCTACGGGGAGAAGTTAATTTTGTGCACGTTTTCATAATTCTACTTGAATTTTGAATATAGAAGAAAGGATAATTTTTTGCAAGGATTATTAACAAAATATTCGCTCCGATGTGACAAAATCAATTTTTAAGGGAATATCAGCTACATTTTTGGGCTCTTATCACTCATCATGTTCTTCGTGAAACAATAATACTTTCTGCCGCGACTTGGAGAGCGAGAATTTCAGTAACTATATTACCCACCGAATTCTAGAAGGCGTGCACAGATAAAGTTACATTTCTGTCCAGAAGGAAAACAAGGGGCTATCTCAGCATTTTCTAAAGGATCAGGGAAACTGGGAGAATACCTAAGGAGATTGGGGTCATTGACCCAGAAGCTGAAGTACAATACTTGTTACAGATTCTTTAGAATTACACAGTCCGAATGGTATTTCCCCCTGAAATCTAGAAGACGTGCACAGATAATGAAGTTACATTTATGTCCAGAAGTAACACAATTCATTAAATATCATTGTTAAAATTAATATTACTTTCCTTTTGGATGCAAGGTATAGTCTAATTGTATAGACACAATTATGAAGCGGAAATAATTTTATTTAGAACTT
The DNA here is from genome assembly GCA_011170035.1 of Teleogryllus occipitalis. Taxonomy (NCBI): domain Eukaryota; kingdom Metazoa; phylum Arthropoda; class Insecta; order Orthoptera; family Gryllidae; genus Teleogryllus; species Teleogryllus occipitalis. The sequence goes on from BLKR01015482.1 coordinate 16,817, forward strand.
AAACTTTTGTATGGAGTTAAATCGTTTAATGTCGTCTGGCAAAGTGTTGTAAAATATTTTATATGTATTGAATGTGAAGTTTTGGTTGTGAGCTTTTGAGACTGTCATCTTTGATTGATTGATTTTTTCGTGTTTCCAGGCGCGTCAACTACTTTGGTCATTAGTCTCGTTAGTGTAGTGCATGTTTTTTTTCTCGGGAGATGGCGGTGATCTTCCCCCGCTGGATGGGGAGATACGGCGCCGACCTACCGTCGGCTAGTGGGCTTTCCCCTAACCAGGACTCTCCCACCAGCGGGGCACCGCCTCAGCTGGGACAGGTTGAGATTGTCATTTGATGAATGTGATTACTACATCGAGTGTTATAGTTATAGGTATGGGCGTTTGCTGATAATGTATTCCCGCCCTTAAGTCAGTCTTTTGACAAAAAACACTGATTCGTAAATCAAGAGATAGGGTAATAGTAAAATACCTAGATTAATAAAAAGAGGTAGAAGAACATGCAGCATTGTTAAAGTGTTTTCATATTTCCTTTGTAACCATAATCCTCTGGATCAAGTTGACTTCTGCAGATATATCGAGCAATAACGAAGCAGTATCGAAGGCAATAACCCATCAATAAAAAATATATTATTTCTCATTTTTATTGCATGCGCATATTGTTCTTAAAATATCTCTGTGATATGTGTTGTATCTAATTGTACAGAAATGCCAGAAAAGATTTTAACTGGCCCTTAAACTTCCGAATCGATTTTAATTTTTTAATGTCATCTGACAATGTGTTGTAGATGTGACATGTAGAGTGTCTCACATGTCGTACATGTCGATATGTAGATTTCTTGTAGTGAGCTGTTGATACTACCACTTGATGTATACGATTCCTTCTACGTGTGTAGTAATTATAAATATATGTTCCTTGAATGTAAGTTCCCACTTATAAGCTAAAGAAACCTACAGATTCTTAAGTACTGGAGTGCAGTAAGCCCAAGTAGTTAAAAAATCTGAATTAGTAGCTAACATAATGAATTTAATTTAGTGTTCAATTAATGTATAAAATATTCCATTTGAAGTTTGACTGTATTGAGAGACCCAGAATTTTTTATCTTAACACCAGCCATTTTAAACTTCATTTTCCATGACTCATTAGATTGAATGTTCGAAATATAAACCTGCTTGAAACAGTTTTTTCTTCGTTCACTATTATTATTATTATTATTATTATTATTATTATTATTATTATTATTATTATTATTATTATTATTATTATTATTATTATTTGAAAATCAATTTCAGCCATTTCAAGTCATACTTCTTATCTCTTTTACAAAGAACATTTGTGTCATCAGCAAACACAAGTGTTCTTCTGTTTCTAATGGGCGAGGGAAAGAAAGAGTGTATTCCCATGATTGATCCCTGCCGGACGCGATGCTCTCTTCTGCAAGTATGTTATTTAGACACTTTACGGTCGGTGTTTAAAGCACAAATATATCGAATCTAGAGAAATACTTTGGATTCCATACGAAGGTATTTTTGACAACCAAATGTTGTGATCCGTGGCGTCAAAAACGTTTTAAAAAATATAAAAATATTCCAAAAGGTTAATTTGATTCAGTGATGATATATGTTTAAGAAAAAAAGTGCCCTATTTTGATTTTGTAAATCTATGTCAACAGACTGTAAACGATTCGTTTTTCCTCAGAGAAGTTTCAGTTTCTTTATAGAAAAGCCTATCTAATGTTGAATAAAACTGACAAAATGTCTAATAAAACAGACAAAAGAAAAATTGGCCGACCAATTTTAATTTAATTTTGTTTTTTTGTTTTCTTAAGTGCCTTAATTTTGGCTGTTTTGGAAATATATGGAATTTTTTCAGAGCATAATCATTGGCATGAATTCAAAATAAACGCTATAAGATGTGTGTTGCGTGAACTAATAAATTCTACTTTAATTATCTCCGAGAAAGAAATAACATATTTAGGCCACACATAGCAGGCCGAAATCTGCATCCTACAATTCTCACGAAACCTACCCCTAAAATTATCATCTGTATTCTCTTGGCATCGACCCCCGAATTCATTGGCAAAAAGCCATGGGATAGAGATGAAATGGTAGTGCAGAGGGAAAAAGTCTGAAGGAGGATAACCTGTCGTCGAAAGTCGAATACCCGCTCCTCTTCTGAACTCCTAAACTGACTGAACCCAGACGCGGGCGTCACGGTTCTCTGCTTCTAGACAAAAAACAGCAGAACGAGGCTGTGCGACACACGGTCGTCTGCAACCCTACTGCAACGTTTCACTCACCACTCATTTCTTTATCTTGCTCCGCAACAATTCCTCTTTTTCTCGCTCCGTAACTTTGCTATCTTTCTCGGATTCTCGGTTTCTAGTTTTTTTGGTCTTTCTTGACAATGGTGGACGGCGATGGTTGGACTTTAGAGGATGATGGAGCAGTGATAAAATAAAAGGCAGAGAAAACAAAAGAACTCCGAAGAAACCTGCCGCGAATCCTTTTCATCCACGAGAAATTCCACGAGGATTGCTTGGGATTTGAACCTGGACCGATACGTGGAAGGTGAGCAGTCCGAACCCACTTCTGCCTCCTCGATCTCGGAGGCTTTGCCTGGGCCTCCGTGGGCTTTGTCAGCCACGGGAGCGGTGCGCCGCCGAAGGGCCACCCCCGAATATTCAACCTCGTGGCGACTCGCTGACCTACCGGCGCCAACGCCGCGGTCGCTTTTGTGCCCGTCCGACGCGTCGGACGCCCCTCGCGACGCCCCCCTTCCCCGCTAACGCGCTCTCTCCTCGTCGCTGTACGGCGCAAGCATTTGCTGGCGTGGCACTGTCGTGCTATTGCGATTCTGCCGCCACCACCCCCATCAACAAAAGTATTCAAGAGTGCATGATCGTCTTTTTAGTGCAGTTTACCTGTTTTAGAGATAATTCACGTTAAGTCCGAAGATTATTATTATTATTATTATTATTATTATTATTATTATTATTATTATTATTATTATTATTATTATTATTTGAATTCGGGCCATATTTAAGAATTCCTGGTAGACGGTTTTAATTAGGTACTCGGAAGAGTCACAGAATCGTCAGAATACAATATTTTTCTTCACTAAACAAGACTTAAATTTACTCTGTACGCATTTTATTTTACAATGAGGTAATTTTCGTACAGTATCCAGAAAAATAGCCAACTGCAAGAAAAGAGCCAGTTGTCATACTCGTACTTTAATCTCACTGAAAGCGCAGTTCTTGGAGGTAGAATCAATTCCCGACGTTATGTTTAATAATGTAAAACATTGCTTTCGAATTTTGCCCTAATGTAAATTTTCGTGGAGTGTAAGATATTATTTCATTATTTATTGTTTTTAATATCAATGAAACTAAAAAAAATTAGTAAAATACTTCTTTTGGTTTAGAGTTCGTAGGTGTAATTTATGTTTGCTTTTAATCGTGAAGTTTTCATTTTGTATCATAATGGCCCGAGAAATGAAACAGCAGCGCGGAGTGTGCAAAAATTGCAATCCTATTGTCCGAGTTTATAGTAATCTCTTTGAAGAAAATGTACCAGTAATTTATTTTTCAATCTATCTTATCGTTTTCAGCTGGTTCGGTAGCCCGTTTCTATAAAGTTCTTGGGGTCGATCAATAGCAAATAAATAAATGGTACAGAACAGATCCAAGAGCTTGTTATAACGGTGCCCGTGACAGGTAAAAATGAAATACGAGTTATCGAACTTTGGACGTTCAATTATTTCTATAAATTAATTTAATTGAGATGGTTTCTACGTGTGCTATGGCATACTAAAGCGTGTCATTGTTAAACATCGCAGATTCTTCAATAAAGTGTGACATTATTATTTGTATAAAGTACCGGGTGTACATTTTATCCTTCGTTGAAGATTCGTGCCGCCTCACCCGAGGAGACGAGGACTCGCTCACCCAGCGAAGCACTGACTCAACTCCCGTGCTGACACAAGTTACTGGTGTTTACATAAATCAGATATTGACATTCTTCTTCGAACAATTGACTCTAGAACAAAGGATCTATGGTTACATGGTTACTTGCGTCAGGATTCGGCAACTGCTCACACTGCTGTTCGATTCACGAACTTTTTAAATTGTGTGTATAATGAATATTGAATAATTAGTCGTGGGTTATGGCCTCATAGATCTGATATAACCCATTATGACTTTTTTCTTTGGGTGCACTTAAAAGATCAGGTGTATGCAAAAAACGCATTCGGAGGAGGTTATTCAAGACAATATCGCAGCAATTCCTTGAGACTAACTTCAAAGGATAAGTCAGAATATGTTCCTGGGTTGCCGAGAACGCGTTCGAGCCGAACGCCACCACTTTCAGCGTCTTCTTTAATGTACGTTAAGCGCAGCGATAGTACCCATATGTCAGCACAGGAGGTGAGTCAGCGCTTCGCTAGGTGAGCGAGCCCTCCACTCCTCGGGCGACACGTCGCGAATCTTCGGGAAACGATAAGATATTCACCTGCTATATTGGGATTTTTTGATTTTTTTTCGTGTTTCTGGGCGCGTCAACTCCTTTGGTCATTAGTCCCGTGAGTGTAGTATATGTTTCTTTTCTCGGGAGATGGTGGTGATCTTCTCCCGCTGGATGGCGAGATCCGGCACCGACCTACCGTCGGCTAGTGGGGTTTTGCCCTAACCAGGACTCTCCCACCAGCGGGGCACCGCCCCAGCCGGGACAAGCTCTAAGCTCCCGACCGATCTCCCGGAATATGTGGTAGTGTAGTGCATGTTAGTGTAAGTGTGGGTGTGTAAGGGGAGAGGATAGGTCAAGGAAGTGGAAGGAAAGATCGCGCGCGGTCCGTGGCCCGTTTAGTAGGGTACTGCTCCAGCATTCGCCAGATGTTGATCGGAGAAACCACGAAAACTACCGATCAGAGCAGCCGGCCGCTAGAATTCTCCTCCAGACAGCGACTGAATTCGACTTAGCTGAAGAGATAATGTCGAAAATCCCGCCGCCGTCATGACTCGAACCTAGGACCTCCCGGCCAGAGGCGCTGCAGTGACATCAGTTGATGCCCTGAGCTATCGCTCCCGGTCCTGCTATATTGGAAATGGCAATATTTTTTAGAGTAATATTTTTTACTATAATATGTATACATCCAGGCCCTAATTATTAGTTATTTCGAAGCCGAGGCGTTTGGCACCTCGTTCGGGGGTGCGGAAGTATGGTAAGGGCAGAAGAAGCCCTCTGGATCGTTCTCTATTCTTATTTACGCCTACGGGCGGATAAGAGGGAGAAATAAGAACAAGAATGACCAGGCCATGACCAACAGCAATTTTATTGGGCGGTATAACTTACACATCGGTTCAGCCTCTGCAAGGACGATCATTCGGAAGAGCGACTTTGCAGGGGCCATCGGACGGGTTGCTGTTACTCGGAATACACGGAGGTGACGGCGGCGCTAAGAGCCCGCGGCCATGTTCATCGCTCCTCCCCCAGAATTTCCTTCAGATGGGCGAGAACGCATGAAAGTTCTCACGCGCTCTCCGACTCAAAAAGCTTGCCGCGGCTGGTTCTGGAGACTTCTCCGATCCGAATGACAGTTTCTGGTGCCTCCCAGATTTTCCGTCGGCGATAGGCCTCTGAAAATCCGCGTGACGCGTAGGCGATCCCGTACGCCGTCATAGCCCCGGAATGCGAGATTCTCCGCAATTTGGGTGCAGCGAGTCGGCGGGACTGAAGCGCTCTCCCCGATGAGTCACGCCCACCTGCCCGCTCGCCGCCGTCAACAAAAGGACCGCTCTTGCAGGTGCTGCGAGCCTGCAAGGGATTAAGGGTCGAGAGAGCGGTTTTCTGTTACTAGCCCATCTCAATCAGGTATTTCATCCAATTTCCCTGTTCCTTTGAGCAAATGCTGAGATAGCCCCTTGTATGGCTTCTGGACATAAATGTAACTTCATTATCTGTGCACGTCGTCCAGAATTCAGTGGAAAATCTAGTTATTCAAATGATCATTTCCATGATGTTGTGGCAGGAAGTACTATTCCTTGACGAAAGAGAAGGGACCACATAATTTTTTCAACTTGCACAAAATTCACGTCTCCCCATAGCACGTCACACGCAGTTTTTAACTGTTTTTGACGTATAATAAACAAACAAACAAATAAATAAATATAAACAAACAAACAAACGAACCCCTGACTTCGGCCAGCTTCAGTGATGCGCGTTGGAGTTTTCGTGAAATTCCGATATTCACGACAGTCGTATTACAATAAATATCAATACCTTGAACCAGATACAAGTAAATTTACCACCAAAAAAACCAACACTAATTCATTCAAAGAAATTTTTTATATTTACATTTTGTGATTCCTACACATTTACTTTGTAACTAATGTTGTACCTACACGGAATAAAATAAATTAATAATAGTACATACACTTTATATTAGGGAATCAGAATTACATGTGATTAAGAGTTGAAGAATTTTCTTACATTCATTTACTCCAGTTGTTCCCAAAGGAGTGAAAAATCTGAAAAAAGGTCATCGACTCCCTTAAGGTCGATGAAATTTCAATGGTGATCAAGGGGTCGATTGAGGGTCAGTCGAATATAAACTGGCGATTGATAAGCATAATAACGATTCCATTGATTACAAAAAATATAAAATGAACGGGATAATGATTTTTTTCTGTTATATAGGAACCGAACATAATAACCAACTACAAATTCGCTCTTTTTCGAAAAAAAAGTATGTGACGTATAGTATTTCTTATAAATAGACAAACTACATTTGTAAACAGAAAAAAAAGGTTTTCATCTCATCATTCAATGTTAGTGCATGATGCATTTGGTGTTTTTTTGCGGGTTTCAAGTGAAAATATATTTACGTAAAAAATTTCAGTTCAAGATATTATTTTTGTAAATAAATATAAAAAAAATATATTATGAAAACCATTTCAAAACGTTTAGCCGAAATTGTTCCAAACGAAACGTTCACTACTTTCACACTTATTATATTCAACTATACATAAATATATATTATTTTCATTCTTTCATATTTTCATCTCGAGTATTTTCACGCATATAATTTTTGTCAGTATTTAATACCATTTCCTTTGTATTCGCTGGCGGGTACTACGCGTTCAAAGTGTTCTTCCACGAGAATGTAGCTACTCTCCATCCATCGATTTTTTTCTCTAACGAGGCTCATTTTATTGTGGTATAACAAATAACGCAGTGTACTTAAAATTTCACACTGCATTATTAAACCGATATTACAAAGACGCCAGTGAATCTTTGATGGGAGTATCACTACCGCGGTAATCAGCCACCTAAGTCAACTGCCCCGTTCAACGAGAAAGTAAGCTAAAGATATGCAATAGTGAAAGGGAAAACGAGAATTATGTTAAAAAAATTTAATTATGAAATTATGCGAATAGCAAGTGACGTGTGACATGTGAATAACACGTCTTGCAAAGACAACATGAAGGACGATAATTTGAATAACTATATTTCCCACTGAATCTAGAAGACTTGCACAGATAATGAAGTTACATTTATGTCCAGAAGCAAAACAAGGGCCCATCTTATCATTTGCTCAAAGAATCAGGGAAACTGTACGAAAAACCTGATCGAAATGGGGGTCATTAACCCGGAATCTGCAGGACAATACTTGTTACTGGTTGTTTAGAATTATATAGTCTAAATGGTAAATAATACATTAATATCAGTGTTAAAATAATGTTACTTTCTTTGTGATGCTGAGTATAATCCCTAATTGAATAGAAACAGTTATGCAACAGAAACGATTTTGCTTGGGATTTAAACTTTTCTATCGAATTTAATCGTTTAATGTCATCTGGCGGAGTGTTGTAAAATAATGTACATGTATTCAATGTGGATTTGTTGTAACGAGCTGTTGATATTGTCACCTGATGACAATTATTACTACGTGGAGTGTTATAGTTATAAACATCGGCGTTATCTGACAATATATTCCCCCCTTAAGCAAGTCATTTTTGACTAACACCACTCATTCGTAAATCAAGAGACAAGTTTGGAATTGACTTCAACAAAAGCCTTTATTGCCGGATGTAATAAGATTCCAAGATAAAGAGTTTTGATGAACTGGAATAATGTATGGGACATATTTATATTAATTATTTCTTAAAGCTCTCAGGGATCGTAGTCGCATTGAATTTCGACACGAAGAGTGATTCACTCCTCTTCGCGAGAACACAAATGAACTTAAATCTCCTGCTTGACTCTCGGAAACGCCGCCAACTTCGCTCACTTTTCACATTTCATCCGGCCATATATATTTTTCATCAGAGTTCATTGCTTTTATGACTTCATATGAAGTTTAGACGACGCACGTTCTCGTGGTGATTATTCTGAGACTCTGCGTGGGTTGGCTGGCAGGCAAGCCACATCGCACAATGCGGCACACTTCTAGACTAAGGGACAAAATCAACTTTCGCGGCAAGTACTACAAACAGTTTTAAAATCTTTATTTTTGATACACGTTGTAACATATATATTGTTTCCGTATTTGTCATTAAAGCAGCAGGAAAAAATGTTGAAGGACGGAATGGAAACGATCTGCTTATTACTGAAAAAAAGAAAAAAAAACTATTACATTAAGCCAAAATCATCTTTTACAGTCAGTATGTGATATTTTGGTTTTCTTTCTCATTTAATGATTTGATAATCGAATGAATTGTTTATTCCTAATTGTAGTTTCATGACATCTTTTATTTTTTCTTATATCCTCAATGAAAATGTTAATACGCAACGGGTATAAAAAAATTTAAATCGCATGAAATTACTAAGGACTTATTAATAACAATACTATTTCGAAGTCCTGAGGATTAAAATAATAAAACCAAATTAATTCTTAGTTTAGTTAAAGTGTGATATTTGCCAATATTTTGCAACCTGACCACAGTTGTTCACAGATTCGGAGTGTAGGGGATGAACACAATAATAACTTTGGGGTAGTTGATACGACAGACGGCGGTTATGAGCCTACAACACCTCTATATTTCTTTTTAAACAATTAACCACCCCTGTCCTAATAAAGTAAAACATCTATATAATACAAATTTGTTAGGAAAGAAAGTCGGAAAGATTTAATATTCACATATTTGAAAACTTGTGTATTATATCTCGAAACATTGACAGTAGAAGATAATTATTGACTTTTTTGTAATTAGCGTCATTTAAGGTTAAACGTATGACAAATAATTGCAATACTGTCCAGTTCTGAGTAATACTTGGTCCATCCCCATCTCTGACTATATTATTAATGTTCGGATATAAAGTTTACTTATTTCGTCGTTTACTTTGGTTGTAGAAGATCTGTAAATATACATTTGTAAAACAATTTGTAATAATAAAAATAATAATAATGATTATAAGAAGAAGAAGAAGAAGAAGAAGAAGAAGAAGAAGAAGAAGAAGAAGGATTGTGCTGATCATTGAAGATTATGTAGTAACCACTAATAATTACAGGCGATGTATCATAAAAGAGAACATCAGTGAAAAGTGTCGCCTGTGTAAGAAGGCCACCGAATCTATCAACTCATCCGCAGTGAATGCTCTGAGTTGGGACAAACATTATTTACGTCATAATAATCTAGCTAAAATCATCCGCCAAGCTCTTACGAAAATATCGGACCTGATAAAGGAAAGTTTGTCTTGTTACAAAATATTTACCGGAGCACGAATTGTCTAATGAGATACCAGAAATCTTGTGGGGTATTGCTAATGTTACTGATAAAATAATGGAAGCAAATAAGACTGATATTATCGTGTTTGACAGAACAACTCGTAGGGCAAGAATAATAGATATTGCAATCCCATTAGATCATAATCTGCTATCAACAAATGCAGAAAAGAAAAGAAAATACCGCCTATTCTCAATGGATCTGAAAGATTTATACCAACTAAAAGAGGTAAATATTGTACCGGTAGTTATTTCAACTAAAGGGCTGATTGCTGAAGATAGGAGAATTGTGAAAGAGAAACATCACCTAAATGAGTGGCACTTCAGAACCATGCAGAAGGCCCATGCAGATGTTGCAGGCCCCCACCAAAATTGTGCGTAAGGTTCTTTCTCTTAGTCATAGAAGCGGAAACTGAGTGCACTGGAGCAAGAACTTTTCAGCATCTATTTCAGCATATGTGTTGAAGGTCTGTCCTTGAGTTATAGCTGGAAACTCCGGACGAGCGTGAATTTTGAAAAATGATTGTAATAATAATAATAATAATAATAATAATAATAATAATAATAATAATAATAATAATAATAATAATAATAATAATAATAATAATAATAAAGCCTTTAACACAGACACACATTTATTAATGTTATAATTTTAACATTTATTAATATTATAATTTTACTCACCGCAAAATAAGCAACTGTAGATCATTTACTTGCGCGTGTTGACCCCAGACACGAAGAAACTGAATAAATAGCACTAATCACCAATAATAGTAATAGGCAGTTAAAATGTTATGCGTTCTAACTTTACTGAGAAGAGAAAACTTAGGCCAGAAGTTTGCATCCCATATTCACTCACCTCAATAGTCATTTTTTCTCTGGAACCATGAGTGACCGCTTAAGACAGGTTTCACTGTTTGACATTGGCGACTGTTTGATGAAATCTATTCCGTGAGCACGTGCGTAGCGAAGCTAAAAGCGAGCAATAGCTTTGCGAACAATCCTGTTTTCGAAAGGAATTCTGTCCGCGTGTACTGGCCTATTTCACACTGTCCGCCCGCCCCCTGCCCAAGTCGCTCGCCGCCGCCGCCGCCGCCACCGCCGCCGTCGTCGGCGCCGCTTGGCGCCGAATCCGGCGCCACCGACGCCAAGCACGCACGCTTTCGCTATAAATTAGAGTTATTGATCTAGTTGGCGACCTCTCGGCGTGCCGGGGCGACAGCGCGCGTGCGGGGGGCGGGGCGGGGTGGGGTGGGTGGGGTGGGGGATTCGCAGCTGGTGGTGGCTGAGGAAGGAACGGGGGTGGCTGCGGGGAACGCTTTCCGGGTGCGTGCTTCTCAAGCCATCTGGTGCGTACTTGGCCTTTCGCCTGAACGGCGCGGCTTCGCGTGTTTTGGTCGTTGCTCTCTCTCTTAAGTATGGGCAGCGGCAAGTACACACATGTGAGAATTGTATAGTCATCCTAATCGAAAGTTAGGGGTGAGTCATGCGGTAGTGGTGAGACTGCTCGCTTATCTTTGAGCACTGGAAATCAAATCCATGTGGAATTTGTGAGGGACAAAGCAAGCACTGGAATTTTTATCGGGATCTCCCGTTTCAATTGCCTCTCGTTCCTCCATTGTTCAAATCATTTTATCACCACCAATGTCATCATCCGTACATCAAACTTATTCCTTAATATCAAGGCCGAAAAGGCTAGGGATCATAATAAACATGTATCCCAAAATGACAAGTTTAGGTCGTAATTGTAGAAATATTTTAATGCGTTATCTGGTATCACGAACCTTTCTCTCACAGCGACTCTGCACAGTTCTAGAATGCACACTGACTCAATTTGTTAACATCTGTTGAGCAACTGCTGCCACCGGCGTCTTCAGTTGCTAACAGCTAAGTCGTCTGCCTGGTTCACTGCATTGTCAGGGGAAGATGGCGTTGAGCATTGCGTGGGTATGGTACTCTACCTGTTTGAGGTTGAGGTGACACACTAAAGGGTTTATATATATATGTATATGTATATATATATATATATATATATATATATATATATATATATATATATATATATATATATATATATATATATAATGTAAATTGTTTATTATTTACAAAAGAAATTAATATATTTATTTACAATGAAAGATTAACACAAATATAAAAGCAATTTAACTGTGTAAATTCGGTGAAATGTTTGTGTTAATTTTTCTTTGTGAACAAATATATTCATTTCTTTTTTTTTTTCAAACCAACGCTTGAGTGCTTAAAGGGGCTCAGCCATTCGAAATCTCCAAGACGTTTAGTGGGCAAAATATGCTTAAAATTGAGTTTGTGGTGAAAAAGGTTTTCCAAATACACACACAAATCAAGAGAACATTGCTCATATATTAAAAACTCAATTGCCAATACACATTCACAATAAAAGCAAAGCAAAGAAATATTCACACCCTTTTGTTCGATTCTCTAACAACACTCCTGATCTCTTTTAAAATTCACTTTGAAATACGCTATTCTTCAAATTGATACTGTCTTTAGATTGGATCCATGCACGGTTATTTCCTCATGAATTCGTGCCAAAAGTTAATTTAAATAACTCAAACTCAAACAAGTTAAGGCCAAGGAACAGAATTATAATTGTGTGCACTCAAATTTTAAATAACAGAATTCACCATTGCTTGAACACTACTCTCACTCAATAAGTTATGAACCACACGTCAAACTGTTAACTATTTACTCAATGGTATGTACTCAGTTCTTAAGGCACTTAATCATTACTTTGAGAATGTAGTTCAGTTTTCAACTTCATGTAATTTCCTCCCAAATAACAAATATTCACGAAGAAAAAAAGAGGTCATCTTCGTCAACATAGTATTTTTGTTCTGCATCTGGATAAAAATACTATGTTGACGAAGATGACCTCTTTTATTTCTTCGCATAAGAACGTAAACACCGAATCAGAATTCCCACAATAAATATTCCGTTTTACTCTCTCGATCTACGTAGCGGGAGCGGTAGCTCAGTGCATCAGCTAATGTCACTGCAGCGCCTCTGACGGGGAGGTCTTAGTTTCGAGTCCTGACGGCGGCAGGATTTTCGACACTAGCATTTCAGGCGGGTCGAATTCACTCGCTGTCAGGAGGACAATTCTAGAGGCCGGCTCCTCTGATAGTTTTCCGTGGTTTCTCCGATCAACACAGGCGACTGCCGGAGCAGTATCCTCACAAACGCGCGATCTTTCCTTCCTCTTCCTTGTCCTATCGTCTCCCACAATACTTTCACACACACACACACACACACTAACATGCACTACACTACCACATTCCGGGAGACCGGTCGGGAGCTTAGAGCTTGTCCCGGCTGGGGCGGTGCCCCGCTGGTGGGAGAGTCTTGGTTAGGGAGAAACCCCACTAGCCGACGGTAGATCGGCGCCGGATCTCATCATCCAGCGGGGGAAGATCACCGGAAGGTCATGTGCCGAGAAACAAAATGCACTACACTTACGGGACTAATGACCAAAGCAGTTGACGGGCCCGCAACCACGAAAAAACCAGTCAATCAATCAATCAATCTCAATCTATGTCGCTCTTACTGAGTTCGGTTGCACGGGACGGCGTCTTGAATCCCGAGTGCGAATGGTCGTAAACCTCATGCCAGCAATGCACTCCACCAGCCTGCTGCTAAATTACATCCGTTACCTTACTCAGCGGCGTAACTCGCAGCCCGAGGGGAGGTGATAGGACGGCGCGCGCCCGGCGGCTTGCTTGTTGCCTCAGCACATCGTGGTGGCCTCCACCTTAGTTGTTTCCACCGAAGTTTTGCCGTTTTCCGTCCTCCGTCCTGTTCCTCAGCGTCCGTCTCCCTTCTGCTTCTTTCTTGGAAAACGCCCGTCCCGCTCGTGTCAGCTTCTCTCTTCTTTCCCGTTCACGTCGTGTACGCCTTTTTGCAATAAGTCTCTTGCTCTCCACAAATGATTTATTGCGTTTTGAAATAGTTCTGGCGTAAAATGCAGCCCTTGTTTGTTAACAGCTACTTTTACGATATTACAATTCGTACTGGCGACTTCAACTGTACAAATACTGCTCGAATTCGCCGTCTACAAAATTCACTTTGAATAACTATTGACTTTGTTGCATCTTAACTTGTTCTCATGCATTATATCAAATGACTAGTCTCCACAAAATGGCTGCCGGCTTACCATTTCACTTCAAATGCCAATTTCGACAATTACGATGACTTAAACTTTGAAGTGACTACTCAGCGGCGATTCGGACAAGGAGGAGTTGCGGTCAGTTCAAACAACGAAATATGTTATACTATGGTATGATTCTCGTAAATAATACTAACAAGTTAATAAATAATTACTAATAAGATAAACAATGTATAATATTTATCAACATTATAAACAATTTCACGAAAATTTGTATTTTTTTTAGATTCGTCTGTATGAATATTATTGTTTACACCTAATCATCCCTAAAATAATCACGCGAAACCTGTTGCAAATATAATGTGATAAATATAACATTTTTCTGTAAAATTGAACATTGATCGATGAATAAGATAAAAGGACATCTATGCAACTTATTAAACATAAAGATATTTTGGCACTACTTGTCAAATCTCCAAATCTTTTCATAGTGAAGCAGAAAAAAACATACTTTCTGTTCCGTCTGATGATCAGTTGTCAGTATTATTGAAGCACATCTCAATTTCAAGGAATTAAAGCGTTTCAAGCACATTTGGGGAACGGGACATGTGTAGAACACATTCGTCGCCCTTAATTTTTCAGTCTAATTTTGCAGATTTCATATTTTACCCGTATTGATTTGCTCTTTAACATTATTTTCGTACTACTACTTTTCAGACAATATTTTCTCTACTGTTTCTACTAAATGTTTTAGTATTTTTCTCTATATTCCACTTTGCTTTTGTTTTATTATTAACATTATGTTATTGTCAAACTATGACACTTTATTCGAGTGTCGATTTGTCATTTCTGTATATGTTAAGTCTTTTGATCTTAGGTTGTTACTGCATACACTTGCGTTGCATTTTGCACACTGTTGTTAATTTTTAATTCATTAAAGATTTGAAAAGTAATAAGTATCTTTCCTTAATGTAAATTTAAATGTCAGGCAGATCTTGAATTTCTTAAAATATAACAGACGCACAGTAGGACAGTAGGACAGTAGGACAGACGGACAGTAGGACAGACGGACAGTAGGACAGACGGACAGTAGGACAGACGGACAGTAGGACAGACGGACTGTAGGACAGACGGACAGTAGGACAGACGGACAGTAGGACAGACGGACAGTAGGACAGACGGACAGTAGGACAGACGGACAGTAGGACAGACGGACAGTAGGACAGACGGACAGTAGGACAGACGGACAGACGGACGGACGCACGTATAAAAAACAATTTTTTCGGTATCGGGGGACCCCAAAACGTGTATATCCGTTAAAATCTCGAAATCGATATTCCGCAGTATTACATAACTTTATACGAGAAAGTAAAAATAAATACACCTAATAATCACACATCAAATAAGATCTGGAGAAATATGAAAGTTAGCTTTATATAGTGTGATTAATTTGAGAAAGGGAGGACTCCTTCTCACAATAGGTATTTTCTTATTATTGCTGAATAATTTACACTCTCTTTCTGGGACATTGCACGTAAAGTGTCTCTGGAGACAATATAGCAATTACCAAGACACATAACATCAAATTATTCTACACGATCTTATCCACGCTTTTAATTGCGAGTGGATTCACAACTCAAGTGTCTCACTCGTCTTCACTTTAATGGGCACTTGGCGCGGAGGGGTGAGGCAGGCGCAGGCGGGACAACCCACCGCAACGCGGTGCGCAGCGGCGGCGGCGGCCACCTCCGTTAATTGAAATAAGTGGGCGGGGCTGCCTCTCTTTCCACCGACCCCATTTTCAGCGGGCGCCCCCCCCGGAACCTTTGCCCCCCTCGGTCGTAGCGGACGCACTGCCCTCCCCGCCCCGTCCCGCTCCGCCCCGCCCCGCCCTGCCCCGCCCCGCCCCGCTCTCCACCGAACCGCCGCTCTCCCGCGGCGCCGCGTGCCGTTCTTCCCCCCCTGCCAGCGCTCCGCCTCCCGCGGCGACGCGGCCCAGAAAAGCGGGTCACCGCGTAAAGGAGATGCGTCGTGTTGAGCGCGGTGCCTGGCGGCCGCCAGGGCTGGAAGTAGCGAGACAGCACATCCCCTCTCTCACTACGCCTGCTTCCTTTCATCTCCCTTCTCCTCCCTCCCGCATCTCTCATTCCTTTCCTTTTAGCACTTCCTCTCTTGCCTCCTTTCTCACCGGTCCTGCCCTTCCTCTTCTTTTCCCTGCCGCGGCCCTCCCCCTCCCCGGATGTCGCGTCTCTCGGAAAGCGTTTCCCGTGAGAACGTTACCGCCCCCGCCCCCGCCCCGGCCGGCGCCACGGCGCTTCTTGCTGCCGCGTGCCGCCCCCGGGGCCGCGAGCCCACTTGGCGCGTGTTTGCGGGTTAAACGCTCCGCTTGCGCGCGCAGGTCGCGCTGCTGCACGCGCACCGTTTGCGCCGAGAATCGGAGCGGCGGTGAATGTGGAATATAGCATGATGCATTGGGGAAGGGAAACGTTGCGCGTCCTGGAGTTGCAGAGGCCGTAAGTACTCGAGCTCATTCCGACACGTTGCGGTCTACCCTCTGCCAGTACTTCTTTCCTATGTGTTTTTTACGCCAGGGTAGTAGTGTATTGTGTTCAGCTTCACGGCCAATGACGTCCACCTCCATCAATTTGTCGCCCAGTTTCCGTGATCCGATAAGCAAATGCTCAGACGGTATTATGTTTTGCTTCTAGATATAAATGTAACTTCAGTTTGAGCACGTTTTGTTGAGCTTTGCCTTTTCTGGTTGCTGTGAGAAGAGAACCAGGGAACGTGGGTTGCTAATTTGTAAGCAATACAATAAAATCAAATCTTCAGCTCCTTTACTGACGCAAACATGGAATATTCATATATTACTGTGGAGCAAATTTATCTAACCACTGTTTGTTTGTATTTGTTTTCATCATGTAACTATGTATAGTAAAAGGGTGGTGTAGAGATTCTGGAGCTCGAGGGAACGTACGCAGAAATTATACTTCTTCCCTATTACGTTACTTACAGTTTTTATTTCTTCACAGGTTTTTTTATGAAAATAAATCCCAAATACTGTATTACTATTTTGTATTCTGGTATTAAAAATGAGATCCCTCATCATTAGTTAGAGACAATTAATTTCTCATTAAACATTTTTTTATTATATGATGTTTGAAAAACTGTTAAGAATGTTGGGACACGATGCTCCACGTTTTCAATGCTCATTTTATCAGGTACGCTGTAGCAAACCGTATGTGAAATACTAAAATGAACGCAATTCATACTTCAAAATATTATACGATTAAAGATTTCCAATTTACAAATAAATATTCACAAATATGGAAATCAATTTAAAATTATTATTTTGATTTTAAATAAAAATGAAAAATTAAATACCGTATATATTATTTGGAAACACAAGGAGTGGGCTTACCCTATTTTAACATAAAAACTGGCATAACAATTTTATACAATTTAAAGCCAAAAATGAAAACGATGTATATTATGTTTCGAGAAAAGTCAGAAAAGAAATCTAACTTTTTCCAAAGATAAATTGAATGACTAAATTATGATAAAATTTTGAATTTCATAATATTCAGTACAGCCATAAAGTGCGCCAACACTGTAAACATATTTGTATAAGTTATTATTTTCATTAAAGCATAGAGGCAACAAATAAATATAATTGCTTATCAAACATTTTGTTGAATGTTTAAAAAGTACCTGGAGTGCCTAGTGCTTTCCGCGTATTCAGGTACTACAATCATCAGTTAGAAAAACAATGCAGCCCGTGAGTACTATGAAATGGAAATGATTTTATTTAGTGCATATTTACTATTTCAAATGTACTATTTAATTATTTATTTGTTTATTCATTTATTCATTAGTTTATTCGTGTATTTATTTACTAATTTAATGGTCCCTGGTTCCAAAATATAAGAATTTTTTTGCCCGTGTGCAAAACAAAAGTATGACAATATTGGAAACTTGTTGCTATTTATTCCTGCACTTTTCCATGGATTTCTTTAGTCAGTTATCACCGGGAGCGGTAGCTCAGTGCATCAACTGATGTCACTGCAGCGCCTCTGACCGGGAGGTCCTAGATTCGAGTCCTGACGACGACAGGATTTTCGACTCTAGCTTTTCAGCTAGGTCGAATTCAGGCGCTGTCTGGAGGAGAATTCTAGCGGCCGGCGGCTCTGATCGGTAGTTTTCCGGGGTTTCTCCGATCAACACCAGGCGAATGCCGAAGCAGTACCTACCAAACGGGCCACGGACCGCGCGCGATCTGTCTTTCTTCTTCCTTGTCCTATCCTCTCCCCTTACACACACACTTACATTAACATGCACCACACTATCACATATTCCGGGAGACCGGTCGGGAGCTTAGAGCTTGTCCCGGCTGGGGCGGTGCCCCGCTGGTGGGAGAGTCCTGGTTAGGGGGAAACCCCCAGTAACCGACGGTAGGTCGGCGCCGGATCTCGCATCCAGCGGGGGAAGATCACCGCTATCTCCCGAGAAAATAACATGCACTACACTTACGGGACTAATAACCATATCACTTGACGCGCCCGGAAACACAAAAATCAATCAATTTAGTCAGTTATCTTGTACAAAAGGATAAGCTATTGTCTTTTTGTTGCTATGTTTTCTGAGCTAAACTAATACTTGGATGTCATTAAACAATATCCTCTCAGACGAATAGAAATTTAAAAATTATTCTAGTTATATATAAAATGTTCAAGAAAGTTTGTAAAGCATCTTATATCGAAAATCATAGGCAAGGAAGTAAGATTGGAGATTTTGCCCAAAAATATTTAATATTTAAAACTTATTGACTTATTTAAACATTCGTGTTTAATTAATGCACTATCAGGTTGTGTGAAATAATGTAGTAATCACATTCTTTTATGAAAAGTCCCTTACCTTATGCTCCGCATACAGAATCATTTGCATTAGAAGTATTATAATCATCTCTTCTTCAAGGATTTTTTTGTACTGTGATTGAATTGTGTGAATAGTGCATTGGTAAAAGATTCCCTAAATGGATTGTCATGGCACTACATGCAGAATTTGTTTGAATATTCTATATGGAAGCAGAACGATTACAGTTTATGAATATGTATGACCACACACATCGAAAACCGTAATGTTGTAGGTTTTTGTAGTTGGCACAAAGTAAGCAAGGAAGTGCATTTCTTATCTTACTTCATGAGTCGTCCCACCAATAAGCAAACAGCATTTTCTTTGCGATTCAAGAATATTACCGGTCAAGAAGAGATTTAATGTCTTATATTCAGTACTGTAATTATAAAAAAATTGCTACTCTTCCTCGTCGAATAATATTGAGATATGTTCTCGCTGTGTTATCAATAGATTATTTTTGTTCTATATGCATTTCACAAAATGACGCACGTCGATTAAAATTATCGGAAATACGTGAATCACGTTGTCGACCATTGCAGAAAATGGGTCACCGAAAAGGAACATTAGTCTTTTTTATGACCAATCCCATGAAATAGAATCACCAATACTCCTCTTCGACTAACTCAGATCCTGTCACGTTCTAAGAGAAAATCACAATTTCAGAGCGGGGAGCTAATATGAACTACGAAAAGTGGACGAAGCTTTTCTACTTATTATCCTAAGATATGATACGGATTCGTTCACTGTATTTTAAGAAGAATACAAATTCATTCACTGATTTGACTTTCTCGCCTTACGTCGTAAGAAGAGAGAGCATTGTAATAGTGCACCGGACATCGGCGATTTTTCGTCAGAAAATCGCTTTTGAAGGGTTCTGGTAACGAAATAATGAGTAAATTTTGTTTCTACAGAAATGTAGTACATTACTTCCTCTAACACGTGTTGTAGTCGGATTTCATATTTTCTGAGTCCTTGATAACAAAAAATCGAATGATGTCAAAACATATGTATGTCCGTCCATCTAGTATGTATCTGTGTGTCTTGTGATGACCCAGCCTCATACATAATTATTTTTAAATAAACAGTGGTGAGTGCACCAATTTTATTTCATACATAACATTTATAAAACGGGCCAGAGGCGAAGTAAATAGTGTGCGTACTGCATGCCGTTACCCTCGCCGGAAGTTATGCCAGCACTATAAATCTCAGGAAAAATAGGTGGTCCTGAAATAGGGTATGACGATAATTGATGGTTATTAATTACACGTACACATGTTGATACAATCGCTTTACCAGATAGATGATATGTGTCTATTAAGAAAAAACAGGAAAATATAATTTTATGACATACATGCATTTATATAGCTTTTTGCAATTTTGCATGTAATCGTAATTTTAATGTCGTTGTAATTTTAATATCCATTATTAATTGTCAGATCTGCTAGCATGACCAAGCAAGATCAACCAGAAGCCAGTATATTCTCGTAAAGCACCATCAGTTTTACTATCTTTCCTTCAAATTATTTTCTTTTCTTGATTTAATTCTTTTATTTTTCTCGTTTTTAAATCTCGTATCCATAATACATTTTCAGGAGGGGAAACCCGATTTCTTTAGTACAAACAATAGTGTGACTGCAATACACTTTTTAATTTTTTTAATCACTGATGTATAACATTTTCCCACTCCGTCTGAAAATCAGAATATGATAAAAGAAAGAAAGTTGACGAAAATTAAAAAAATTATAGTAGAGAAAACACAAAGAAAGACGAAGGTTCAGAGCGCTCTCAACTGTCTTGTCTGTTTTTTGCAAACCGTTTCCGATTTCGTCTGCCTTGAGATCTCCGCCAGATGTTCTGTTGAGTGCCGGCAGCCAGCCTACAGGGCACCACCATGAAGCAATTAAATTATGGGGAAAAGATAAAAGATAAATGTGTGGAAGAAAATGAAATTTCTCTCAATTTACGTGCTCGAGATACTCTTTTCTTTTGCACGCAGAGTGCTAGAAAGTAACGTTTTTACTTTCTCAGACGCAGATTTTGTGTTGAATTTTATTTTAAAAAGGGAATTCTTAAAATACTTTTGCAGATATTTTTTGTCGAATGAATGAGCCTTCTATAGCAAATTGAAAATATCTCATTTAGTACAAACTGAAAACTTCTGATTTTGGTTAACGCAATTTAAAATACCAAATCTGTTCCCCTGCGATCAGTTGAACTGTTCACAAGATGAGTTTTTATGGCTTCTTTATAACTTTCTGAATATGTTTTTGCCAAATAATTTAGCTATGGCGTTGGGTCTCTTAGACCCACCACTATTCTTAAATCCCTTCATAGTTTCAACTGTAAGTAGTCCTTGGACTCTGTCAGTGTATATTTTTATCTAAGTTTTTCAATTATTACCTTCGTATCATCCATTATTAAAATTGCATTCTCTGAGTGATATACTAATTCAAATTGAGAACGAGTGAAACACAGCCACTAGTTATTAATAGACACGTATCAATGGGAGGGGGAATCATTGACGGACCCCAACGGTTTATTTATGTTTAAGTAAGAGGTTACTGTTTCATCTTTTAAGCTTTTATAATTAGAAACTTCCCTGACCCCTTTGTTGGTTTCGAATTTTAATGCTTATCGGATGTATACTATACTAGTCAATGCCCAATGAATCCGATACTCTTCTATGTAGTCTCTGTCTATACTAATTTCATATTATTCTCAAGGTTCGACTCGTACCCATAACCCTTCAAACCAAGGTTGTTAGAGAATGCCCACTTTCCCAACCTTTGTAACACATGTCAATCCTTTTATTATACTCCCTTTCTACAACGAATGAACGACCTCATCAGTCACAAGAACATTGAGCTAAGACAAACATTCCTTGATACTACAAGAAAGACAGGAAAACCGAAAAGAAAGGAACACGTTGGTCATGGTGTAGTAATACACTTTCTTCGTGTTAAGAACTATTAGCTTTGACAAGGCCAAGTGTACCACATAAGCACATCTATTACATTTTTATAGTTTTGTTAATAAATACATATGTTTGAAATCTTTTGTTACTACGAAGTGTTGGAGGCATTTTTGTCCCCCCGCCAATAGCGACTCTTCCTCCGGCCCTTAGCCTCCTGACCTCTGCCAATTAGGCAACCTGCCATACACGCAGGTTATTCCGACAGCTTTTGTGTGCGTTACCTCGTTGACAACCCCAACCCACCATCTCTAGTAGTATGGATTAACATAAGAATAGCGAAGCCAGGCCATGCGCTACTGGCAATTTGCCGCGAGTGTGTGTGGAGGGCGTTGACGAAGTCCTCCACGGGGACGAATTTCCCCACTTCTGCCCTCCAGCAGAGTACTCGCAAATCCCAGTTTCATCACATAACAATCAGAGACACTAGTGCCTACTCGCTGATTAGTCTCTCTAGAGGATGCACGTAATCTCTTCACAGGTTTTGGAAATTTGATGAGACAACCTGCACAATTTTATGTTACACGTTTCTTCAATATCATTTATCTACTTTACCCACTTTTATTTATGCACAAATACATGGATTCACCGTTCTTTAAAAAGCAATCAAGTACAGAAACCCAAATTTTACCGGAGAGAAAAATAAATTATAACATCAATTATTATCCAATTGTGGAAATACGTGTACCAGTCGTAATCAAACATTATTGTTACCTGATTCTGCATGTACTGTCGTAATGAATCATTTTATAAATACTAAGCAGCGAGTTTTCTAATACCACTTCTGAATAAGCATGTGGGGACGCAGAGTTTTAGGGCAGCCTTACGAGGTGGTGAAATTCAGATTGTTTATAAGTTTCTCCCTACGTTCGTTATATAATATAAAAACTGAAGAAATTTGACTTTAGAGTTTACCACGAAATGTTTACAACAAAACAAGAGAATCCAAATAAATACCCGTAGTTATAGTAAGACGTGTATACATACATACTGCAAAGTCGCACCCTCCGTGAACGGGCCTGATCAACTCCACCCCAGATGTTAATAATTAAAGAATTCGGCGCGAAGCGCATGAAGCGGGCATTCGGCGCGATTCCTGAGCTGCGCCGGCGCGGCCCGCCTTCTCCCCCTCCCCCACAATACAGCGTGGGTGAACTTTTGTAACCTCTTAGACACCAACTGCGTACGACAACCTGTGTTGCGGCGACAAAATACCTTCATCATAGTTTTGGGAGAGCAACAGACGATGATTCAGGTTGTCCTGTCACCTTTCCTGTCTTGCTACGAGGGAAAATTCTGAAAGACTATTATTTCACAACTATTAGTTTAACTCATCCAAAGAATTATTGAGTATTGAAGAAGTTGTCAACGTTACCTAGTTTAGGCGAAATGAAGGTTTTCTGTCATAATTCGGGAGTAATACAATGTCCCGCAAGGCCCCCGCCAAAATACCTCTGTGCACGGAGTTTGCACTGCCGTTACCGATTGTCAAAATCTAATTTTTCAATGCAGCCAAGATGTGAATTACTAAGCCTTTTTACTCACGAGGCGATCCTTTGTGAAACCGCACTGCGGAAGATTTTCAAAAAATTGACTTTCGTGGCGTCTTATTTGGAAATGCGTCTAATTCTCAGAAATTATCAACAATACGTGATGTTTTATCTCGCTGGTTTCCAGTCGATGCAGCAATCTCGCGAGCGTCTGGAAAGCAATTCAAACTTTTCAAAGCAGTTTGTCCTTACAAAGACTTTCATACGAAGGACGTCTTTGCCTTCTCTCTGCAAGACAGCCCGCGTTTTTTACAAAAAATATTGTCCTACGCGGGATGTTTAAAATGTATACTCTTTGCTGTTAATTAGTGCCATGGAATTGTCATAAATGATATAATTCCAAGTACGGTGCCAAATTTGAATTAATTATGGCCTCTTATGTGCGAACAATCCGGAAGTAACAGAGCCGTCACGAATCTACGCCGCCAAAAAGATTCTTTAGATTCAAGAGACAGCCGCCTTGTTTTTTTAAGGTCGACTCACCCTGCGCAGCGCTATGACACTCGGCATCGGTCAAAAATGTTTCATACGCGCATGCATCATTCAAATGTGTCATGTACGCGGGAGGGATAGCAATCAATACCGCGCAGTTGGGTAGGCCGTATGGTTTTTTGCTTTTGCAAGGGCGTGGTACTCCCAAGGACCGCGACATCTTCAATGAAACTCCTGCCAAAAGGAGACCACTCGACCCACCCATCCGTCATAAAATTGCAGGAGCCAGCAACATTTAAAGCGCACATGTGTGTCGACCATACCTGTTCCTTTGGCAAACCAATATTTTTTCAATTTCCATTACATAATTCTGTCATTTGATGGCTGCAACCCGTTGCATCATGATACTCATTACGATTCAGATTTCATTATGATGCAGGTTCTCGACCAATCACAGAGAAGTTTAGGAACCAAGTATTCACACTTCAGTAATCATTGAGAATGGCTGTAGTAAATGATTTGTTCGATTGTGTACATTAAAATTGCATTTAATATTATATTATGTTTGTCAGTTTTAATTTCTGTTATTATCAGTAATTTTTACGTGGAATATTATTTAAAGTAAATTGGATCGTAATTTCACTTTGATCCTATGTGACTAGCGCAATGGTAGTCTTAGAGGGAACATTCGACTGACGTTAAGATCAGAACGCAAGTAAATGTGTGTTATGAGTTGCTGCCGAGTGTTTGTCCTTAAAACCGGCCAATTGTTTAGTTTGAAATGTCCAGTGAATAAGACGATGAGTTGGCGACTCGAGAAATAAGAGAAAAAGCGAAAATGACCTCGGAATTATTGCCGCATCTTTTGTACTCTCTCGCAGGCGCGCGAGAGAGAATATTTGTAAACCAAAGCGGCAGATAAAGTGGCTGTTGGCTAGGTGGCCATGGGAGAATGCTGCATGTCAACTGCCACGAAATTATTTAGTGTAAAAGATTAATGTAATTCATAATAAAAGTCGTAGAAAAAATATCGTATGAAACTCCTCATGGGTATTAATACACTCGTGTGAAGTTTACTATACTCGCTCGTTCCTCGCTCGTATCGTAATATCACACTCGTGTATTAATACACATTATTACTTCATCGTTTCATAATGTACTATTGAAAGACTGCGCGTCAACATTGTTAGCTACGTCGTATTTCACCGATCGCAAGAGAAAGAAGGGCCTCCCACCGCGCAGGGCCATATATCAACCCTACGCACTGGAAATGCAACGTCAATTTTTTGTCGCACGACCAAGCGCATCATTGGTTTGGGTATCGCCCCGCCATCACTCTTCATTGCTGATTTTGAGCAACGAGGGTGAGGCACTCGGATCAGATGAGGGGATTGAAGCTTTCGTTTTTTCGCATACGATGCCCCAGGTTTCATTTGGATGCCTCACTTGCACCCGCAAACTTGTTTTTCGAACTTTCTCTTGCAGTGACTTGCTTTTCTAAGTTGCACGTGCAATGACGCATTTTTTGACTTAGGCTACGACTTCGTATTCCGATCGCGATTCGACGTCACTTCAATTTTAAGTTCAACTTCAACATGAAGTTCAACTGATATTTCGGCACTAGATTTGTGCCTAGAACTCCATCTCTGAGTTAATTTTAACTTGTGCTCCGATCAGCATTTACATTGCGGTCTTGCCTGACTCGGATATTGCACCTACCCATTGTCACGATAACGTGACATCGCCGACGCCACTATGGTTGTGCGTTGTTGTCGTGACCGAGGCGGGTCGTTGGCAGCCTTATCTGGCAGCACTGCCGCGGGCGGCTGTGATCGAGCTGATCACCGTGTGGGGCAAGCCTGCCGCCCCTCCTGCCCGCTGCGCCGCAGGCTGTACCGGCGCCCACCCGCTCAGTGAGGAAGACAATATGAGAAAGAGCTTTGTTGGTGATCGGACCCCGTCAGCTCATTTCCCCCGTTGAGATATGCGGTAAGACCAACGAAGGACGCTGAGAGTAAAGATGCCACCAATATGGCATATTACTTCTAGTGGGAAATGATTTTTTCTTTCTGTTATCACTTCAATTTGATTAGTAAGCCTCAAAAACTAAAGCATAAATTGTAAGTATTTTGTAAAAAGTACATTATTTATTTGAATGCTCATCTTCGTCACTTTAATTTCTAGGTGTGTTTGAAAATTGTTTTATTGAACATGTAATCCCGCATCCAAACCGCCGGCACATTGCAATACATATATCGTCTTTGCCGAAACCCTAATGACCATTATGTATGAGTTTTGTTTCGCCCATCTTTACAACTGAATTTCCTAATATGTTGCTTGTGCATGGCTTTAGAGACCACACTCTCAGCCAGCTTCATATGAAACCAGCCCGCCACGGTTTTTTGGGTGAAGATGAGTGGTAAAAATGGTTTTGCGGTAATAAAATAGTAATAAAATAGTTAAAAATTCTGTTACTACTTTGGTTTGGTTCTGTTTTGTTGGGGGGCCTGCTGGATTGATCTAACACGCCATGACCTTACACGACTTCAAAAGTGTACTGTGGTCGTCAGCGGAATTTTCAAAAATGATTTTTTGAATTTATTTTATTCTATGTCAGTTGAAAAATAAGACCGATATTACATTGTGCCCTATTTCGAGATCCTTCAGAATAGGACAAACATAATACCATACCGTCAACAACATCTGTTTTGGTAACCTTACGGAATAGAACACATGTTCGTATACACTTTAAGTAGAATGATCAATATCATGCCATCCAAAATATTGATAGACGTTTCCTCTTGGGACATACGTAGAATAACACACATTCTGCTCAACATTTTTGTCCTGATATATATTGAAAAGAAAATGAATAGTATCCTGCATAAATTACAACGATCAATTGCATTGTTTACAAGTTTATAGTGTTTGAAAATTTCAGTTTGTTAAACCAGGCAACACGTGTAGAAACACGCCCAGTTCCTAACAGACACGTCTCGACTCTCGAGTCACTTTTGGAAGTCTTAAATTTTCAAGACAAAATTTGGGGAGTTTTGACAATGCATTTTGAAGGAAACACCGAGATGTAAGAATACATACATTGCGTAATTTTGAACAGAAATTCATACTTCGGGTTCTAGGAATAAATAAATTCGAAGGTCATGTCTTTAAGACATCGCTGTGCTGTTAAGGGTTAAAGCAACGCCTCAAAAGAGTAGGCACAAGCTTTTTCGAGTGTATGTAATCGAGGCTCTCAGTTACCCCGTCATAAAAAACAACATAATCCATTGAAAAACGGAACACAGAAGTGTATACATTTGCTTTTGAGTTGATCATGAAACCTATTGTGTGTGCTGGGCGGTGCCGGTACCAATTCTAGGTATATAGGTACTCATGTATTCGCTAATCATTCAATTTTCACACCAAAACATTGGGTTTGTCTCATTTCCACTCTTAATTTTAGTTTTCTCTTTGTAATGCCGTAAACGTTTTCATTTATATCTAATGGGTTCGGTAATGTGTACGTTGATGTTTGAAACGTACTCTGAGTTATTCGAGATTTTTTCGTGTCCACAGTAGCCTCAGTCTATTTACCTCGGATAATTTGAGTCTGCCACCCTACTCTATTTGTACACTCTCTGTCTTTGGGAGGGGGAATTGCTTCCTGGTCGCCTGTACGTACCGCAAATGCGTCGCGGCAGTAGCAAGTAGCACTAAATCTCTTTGCGGTGGCCTGTTCATTTAAGCGCCCATGGGGTAGCGGTCAGACGGTACGCTTTCCACCGCTGAGATCAGATTTCAGATCTCGGTCGATCCATGGTTGGTGGTTTTGCGGTGCTCATTGCGCGTTCCCGGCAGGTTTGGTCGGGGTCCTCCCGTTTCTCGCTACGAATAAGCTGACTCTGGCGACGCGAGATAATGTCTTCACCCGAAAAACTTGAACAAAAGAGATGACGTCGTAGACTGTTTGTATACTGCAACTTGGGAAGTAGTCAAGGGTTTTATGAATAGGTCAATTTCACTGTAAAATGTTTATTGACATGACACATATCAATTTTATTGTGAATTTATTGAGAATTAACGTTTCTAAATTGTTTATCTCTTTATTGAAGCTTTATCAAAACTCATAGAATTATAATATAAAATGGTTGTTAATTAATAGTATAATGAGAATCCAAGACTAGAACCAAAGATCATAGCAGCATAGTTCCATATACATACAAATCTCATATAAAAATGTTAATACACAAAAACTGTTGATACACGAAAATGAGGACACTTAAAACTGAAGGCATCTTAGGCGAGCCTGTAAACAAAAATAACAGTCCCTTGCATGGTTGCTAAAAATGGCTTCTTGGTGAATGTGAATGGCGAACGTTATGCTCGAAAGGGAAGTTAAGTGGGTTCGAGAGACCAACGGATTCTCCGAATCCATTGAAAGCACTACGAGCGAGGACGTCGCGGAAGCGCCACACGCTACGCTACCGATGCCACACGCTACGCCACCGATGCCAGACGCCGTACGCTACGCCACACCGATGCCACACGCTACGCCACCGATGCCAGACGCCGTACGCTACGCCACACCGATGCCACACGCTACGCCACCGATGCAAGACGCCGTACGCTACGCCACACCGATGCCACACACTACGCTACCGATGCCAGACGCCGTGCGCTACGCCACACCGATGCCACACGCTACGCCACCGATGCCAGACACCATACACTACGCCACGCTGATACCACACGCTACGCCACCGATGCCAGACGCCGAGCGCTACATCACACCGATGCTACACGCCAGCGATGATAGCCACGTCTTTCCAAGAATTTCAATAGTCCAGTTAAATTAGATCAATACTGGTACTCCAGTGAAATGAATTTCTTGGTACTGAAATTTAGTAACGTTGTTTCTTGGTACATCAGTACATGTGGAGGTAAAGGTGGTAATACGAGCCATGATCCCCCTTAATATCTGTTCATACATAACGAACATTCTAGTAGAAACGATTTTAACAATTAGTTTAGTAACTCCATTTGCCATCATAGCTCTGTGGTTGAGTTTTGAATGAGAGCTTAGTATGTGTAACAAGTGTTTTTTCGCTTCTAAAATCTTTGGAAGGTAAGCCTTTGGCGTTTAATTACAGTTTGGGATTGCTTAAACCGATTCTAATTTCTAACAAATGAACTATATGTTTTAAACATGGATTTGATGCCTATAATTTTATAATGCAACCTATAATTTTAAGCGTAACAGAATAATGGAATAAACGCGTTTTGGTTTTCAGAATTTTACTATAGCGATGGATGTATAATGAGCCCCGAACTATGGTGGGTAAATAAGCCCCCAAACTTTAAGGGCTCATATTACAACTTTTGTTCGTTGTATTTTTGTTTTAGATACCACAGAAGGTTCTAGGTCCAAAACAGAAGATAAAAACAAAGATGTTGAAGGCTTATTTAAGACAAAGCAGTTAAAAGCAAGGAGATGGATTTGAAAATGGCTTCCATAACGTTTATTACTCTTTGAGGGCTTACTCTTGTAAACCAAGACTTACTCTTCGAAGGCTTGTTCATGTTGGCAAACATTTGGAATAAGTAATATTAACTAAATTAGGAAGAAATCCTATATTGGGTGATGAGCTGAAAAAAGAGTAAATTTTTTGCTTGTCATGGAAAGTAAATTCTACGATTTCACTAGAAAAGATTTTTGCAGAGTACCAACTTTGTGAAAGGAATGGAATTAAACACACATTCACAAAAGATACATTAGCCGGTAGGAATTGCTTCGACCATTTTATAAATCATCACAAGTACTTTTTAGCTTCAAAGGCACCCCTTATCACATCATCTCCTTGAAAGGAAGCTCTTATGGCAGCTGGAGAAAAAACATGTTTGCAGATTAGAAAAAACGTAAAAATAAAAGGCGAAAAGCACAAAACACTGGTAAGGAAACCAAAACTGCACATGAAACAGAAACTTCTTGAAAATGAGGAATGAGAATCTAACTAATCTATCAATTCAGGAGTCTGTTTTGAAATCACTAGTAAGCGTTGAATGTCCCTGTAATGACCAAACGCCTTTGTTTTGTTTTGTGGTGGACTATTTACAGCCGAACTCTATAGAGAAGTGTGGGTCCAGGAAATTGTAATGTAGGCGCAATATGAGTGTGCTGGGCTCGAAAACATTTACAGTGGTTTTTGTAATTGATTTTTTATTTTAAAAATATTTGTAATAAAATAGCATTTACGTATGTAAATATGTAATTAGTTTCTCTAAATCCGTGTATTAATTAATTAATTAATTAATTAATTAAGGGGGCTGATAATAACAGGACATAACTTTTTTCAACTCTGACTTCTTTTGAATTATTGATTTTTACTCACTTTCTGAACAGTTAAGAAAGCTCATATTTTTTATATAGTTTACACAAATGCTAAGGTTTAAATTATCGTATTTGTTTTTGAAAAAGACATTTAATTTAGTTTTTAAAGTCTAAATAAAAGTAGGGGCTCATATTACCACGTTTTCCTCCATTAAAAATCGTGTTAAGGTATTTTTTGTCTTTTTTACTCATACCCCCGTAACTCTCAAGCCTACCAAAAATTGTACTCTATACAAAATTAAAGTAGGAGAAATTTCCAACAAAAGAGTTCATATAAAGATTTGTTGTGGAAGTCATGGATTTCATTTAGGACGAGCATTATTTTCGTTTTTCTCTTCATAATAATGATGTTATTATATTTCCAATGCATGAATGTAATTTTATTTTTGTTCAAAATTCAACAACCTGTATTTGCTTATAATAACAAATATTTCATATCTTACAAAAATCTAATTTTATAAAATTCACATGCGACTATCCGATATTATTTGGGCTGGGATTACCTTGGACACGAAAAAACTTGGGGTAAAGTCTTTTGAACACTCGTTTTGATAAATAATTATGTACACTGTACAACTCAAAATATATAAAATAATATAAATGGAATAAATACGTTTACTGCAGCCAAACTGAGAATGGAACGGAAACTGTCACAGACTAGGGCACCTCTCCCGGTCAGCCAAAAATATATATTTTAAATTAATGTTTATCATGTGTTCCTCTTGTATGTGATGAAGAACTAATTGCTCAGGTAAATAAAAACTATAAAAGACAAATTTTAGTTTACATGATTTTATTTGTAATTTATAATTTACATGTTGGTATAGTTTACTATTAAATCATGTTTATCATGTGTACCTCTTGTATGTGATGAACTAATTGCTCAGTTAAATAAAAACTATAAAAAATGTTGGTGAAAGCTGATCACAGCCGTGAAAAGTCGTAAAAAGGAGAAAGCAGATGCAACCTGCCAAACGATGGACAGTGGTAGACATCCAGCGCGACCATTAGGTCTGAAGTTGGTCCACTTCCATTTTATCTATACAGACGAGTAATTAAAGAAGCAAAAGAGACCATTTGTAGTGCATATCGCTAGTATCACAAGCATTATATTAAGTGATTGGAACTATTAGAAACGTTTTTGGAGAACCTTTTGCTTTCTCGCAACACCTTACGCAGTAGAGAGAAAGTTGTGTAAGGATGCGCGAGAAAAATGGCGATTTTTTGCCAGAAAATTTTTATAGGGCGTTGGTAATAAAAAAGTTGATAAATCCAGTTGCTAAATTTAGGAGAAAAAATCATCTAACACATGGTCGAACCACAATCCATGTTTTGTGGGTCCTTTATACCAAAAAACGGCAAAAGTCTGTCTGAACTCCAAATTTTCAAAAAAACGCTTGATAGTTTTTGATTTTTTTCTTGGATAGTGTAAAGGACATTTAAGAGAAAGGTGCAGGTCTCACTTTCGTTGAAAATTGATTTTTTGAAAATTGCAAAAATTGAAAATTTGTTCGGCATCTTTCTACAACTACAATTATGAAGAAAAATATTTCTTCCCTTAATGCGATCTGTTCCTTAAAGATAAATTTTGAAATAAGGTCATGTACAATTTTTCAAAAATTTGAGTAGTTTTCGCGTAATTGTACGTGAAAGTATGGGCGAGATAGTTTGTGCTGTTTTAGCACCTGTAGTCGAATCAGATGCATTGTGTAAATAATGGTGAGTACGCTGGAAACATTAAACATCTTTAATATCCCTGTACCAAAAAAGGGTATCATCGAGGGTAATGACATCACTTAATATTGCCGCCTCTCATATTATGGAATCTACAGATACAAATCTGATATAAGGATTGGATATTTTTCAAAACAGTGTTAATCGATTGCGATGCAAGGTGTATATTGAAGTCCCTTGTTTGTTTGATTGATTTTTCCGCGCAGGTCATCTGCTATTATTTCAATTAGAACCGTTAGTGCAGTGGATGCTTAATCGAAAGATGGAGTATCTCCACTATTGGACGGTAACATCTGGCAACGATCTACACGTGGGCTTGCAGGGAGAGTCCCCCTCCAACTCCTGACTGCTCTCCTGAGATGTATGGTGGTTGGTGTAGAGCATGTACACTACCAAGTGTGTTTGAGAGAAGAGACAAGGGAAGAAAGTTCACGCGCGGTTCCTGATCCGTTTGTTAGGATGCTCCTCCGACATTCCCACAATGATCTAACAATCAGAGCACCAGACCGCCAGAATTTTTCAGAAACCGGATGAATTGAAACCGTTGCGGAATATTTCAACAATTCGTTGGTGCGCCAGATCCAAGGCCGACCTACACGTCGGCTTACAGGATTATCAGATATCTCCGCATGTAAGCATAAGTAATTTGTGGGCTTGTAGGGCAGGTAAGTGTGTGTAAGGGTAGAAGACAGCGCAAGGAAGAGGAAGGAAAGATAGCGAGCTGTCCGTGGTCCGTTCGGTACGGTACTGTTTGGGCATTTGCCTGGTATTGAGGGGAGAAACATTACTAAAATTCCGATCATCCGTCAAGACGGGAACCCTTGCACCTCTCGGTGAATGTTTGAATAGCTACTGCGGCAGTGCTAGCTCCGTGTTCACTTCAGATGTTCGAAAAACCGGGATATTCCGTATCGGAATATCGCGTTGGTCTCTCGCGATGATGAGATTGCCCACGGTGACGCCAACGTCAATGCGTCCATTGCTCGTGCACTATGGGTTGTGGTCAGAGTGCATCCGGTCGCCCAAATTCCAGTTCGAGAGAACACTTTACGACCTAATATTTCAAACACTAGAGCGCATTTCCGCCGCACTGCGTATAACCCGTTCCAGCTAACACTGTTAACTGCTTCTATACCATTAGTCTGCACTGAGCATGAACAAAGGAAATAATATTGATTTTTAACGCCGATATTTAATGCATTGTACATTTGTACCGTATTATTCAAAGAGACTCACTAGCCTGTAACAAGTAATGCACCTAAACGTTTTGGTTAATAACACCATCTCGATCAGTTTTTTCCTCCAAGTTTCCAAATCCATTGAGCAAATGCGAACACTGACGAAAATAATACACGTGTGAGTAGATTGTTTACTAAAAGTAAAATAAAATTATTTATTGATTACTTACTGCAGGAGTCATAGGAAGCGGTTTACACAACTTCATAAAAACGATAAATATAATACTTTTTTAAACGCTTTCATTAGATTTTAACACTTGCTTTCCTCTTCCAAAAACGAAAACTAAATATTTCATGGAAAAGCAATTCTTGAACAACACAAGGGATTTGGACATCATGTGAAAACAAATAAATTCTCTCTTTCATTTCTAAGCATGATAACGTACCTCACCATTTCCTCCTGTACTTTAAAAAATACAAATCATTGTTAAGGAAAGTCATAAGGCAGTCTAAAATAACGAAACACTATCAGGATATTTTTAACTCAAATAATAAAACAAAAGCAATGTAGAATATAGTAAAAAATTCGACCAAATCTACTAGAAACCTTGTAGAGAATGCAGTTTTAAAATATAACCATAGAAATGTGCGCGATCCGGCAACACTGGCTAGACAATATCCAATACTTGTCGAGAATTGTTGCCGATCTCACTGAGGGTTTTCAGCCACAAAATTCAACAACAGACGATTCCCCAAAAATTTTAGTCACTATGTTCGTTTCCGAAACTTCTTCCTACGAAATTCTCAAAATAACTGGAAACTAAAAAATAAATATTCGGCCGGTTTAGATGAATTTCCAGATTGTGAAAGTCCTGTGAGCCTGCCATTATACCCCGTTAACTCACATATTTATGCACCAGAATTCCTCCAGATATTTTTAAAACAGCTAAGATTAAGGCACTTTTCAAAGAAGGTAACAAAAATGAAATTCAAACATATCGGCCAATTTCCCTTTTGTCAGTTTTTTTCAAAAGTGTTAGATCTCTTTACGTACGGATGAAAACCTTTCTCAGTACACACGACGCGCTTTCAGATTGCCAACTTGGATTTCGAAAATCAAAATCTATGGAGACAGCCATATTTTCATTTCTTAAATAAGTTACTTCATCCATGGATCAAAACAAGGAATCTACTGGAATATTTTTAGACCTTCAAAAGCTTTTGACGTCATTGATCATAACATTTTTCTTTCAAAATTACATTCGTATGGAATCCGTGGTATTGCTCTAGATTAGATATTTTCATACTTTAAACAACGATTTCAGAGAGTATAAATATCTTACTGGAATGATTGTACACACCTTAACGATTCTTTGTCAATTACACATTGAGTCCCGCAGGGATCGAATTTAAGCCCTATTTTCTTCCTCCTGTACGTAAACGATATGCCATCGACGATTCACAACGGAAGAGTTCTCTTAGCGGATAGTGTGAATATTCTTTGCAATGAAGAAACAGTAAATGGTACAATATCAGATTTTCAAATTGGTTCCGTAATAACAAATTAATAGTAAATGAAAAGAAAATTTCAATGCAGTTTTTCATTGCAATAAATCAATTGTGTACTCCATTGAAAATGAACGCTCCACCGTTGACTGATATTAAAGTAACAAAATTTTTAGGTCACTCGATTTAGTCAAACCTCAAATGGAAAGTCCATTTAAATTAATTGAACACAAAATTAATTTCATTATGCTACGCTTTCAGAATTCTTTGAAATTCAGTAAATCTTCGTACTGCTCGTTGTGTATATTTTGCGAATGTTCATTCCCACCTGAGATAGGGCATAATATTCTGGGGAAATATATCTTATAGCTCCCAGACATTTAAATTACAAAAAAGAGTTGTACGAATAATAAGCAAATCCCATCTACGTGATTCTTATATGCCTATCATTTTTATCTAGGTGTTTTACCATTACCTTGTCTTTTTATTTACGAATCAGTTGTTTTTGTCAAAAGCGACTCACTTAAGGGCGGGAATATATTTTCATCCAATGTTTATAATTATAACATTCAAAGTAGTAATCATGGTCATCAGGTGACAGTATGAACAGCTCATTACAAAAAAATGCACATGCAATACATGTTTATTATTTTACAACACTTTGCCAGATGACATTAAACGATTAAATTCGATAGAAAAGTTTAAATCCCAAGGAAAATCGTTTCTGCTGCACAACTATTTCTATACAAGTGGAAACTCTAGCAAACATCCAATGTACTATTTACTTTTGGACAATTAGAGACTATACCAAGCATCAAAAGGAAAGTAACATTATTTTTAACAGTTATATCAATGTATTATTTACCATTTGGACTGTATAATTCTAAACAACCTGTAACAAGTATTGTACTTCAGTTTGTGGGTAAATGACCCTCATCACGATCAGGTGTTTGTCCAGTTTCCCTGATCCTTGAGGAAATGCTGAGATGGACCCTTGTTTTGCTTCTGGATATGGATGTAATCTAATTATTTGTGCACGTCTTCTAGAATTCAGTGAGAAATATAATTATTCAAACTATCGTTCGCTATGTTATCGTGGCATGAAGTATTATTCCTTCACGAAGGACATGACGAGGGATATGAGCCCAAATTTATAGCTGATTTACCCTTGAAAATAGGTTTTATTACTTCGAAGCGAATATTTACTTTACAATCTTTGCAAAAAACTCTCATTTTTTTCTGTTTTCAAAATTCAACTAGAAGAATTCAACTGGGGCAGGGATCACTAAATTATGAAAACATGCACAAATTTATCTTCTCCCCTGGCACGTCACATACAGTTTTTAACTGTTTATAACGTGAATAAATAAATACATGAATTTGCATAGCCATGTATTTGCTTATATATAGTTACAATTTGGATAGTTTGAAGACCCCCAAATGCTAGTATGGCCCCTTGCCTTTGAACATGCCTGTTTGAAGCTATCCAGCTCTCCAGGTGAATTTTGTTTCCGTCTGTCATTCATTTAAAACCACATTCAAGAAGGCGTGTTAACGCTAAACACATGGTAATATTAGGTAAAACGTTGATATAAATAATCGAGAATATAGATCTCTTAGTTTCATTTACCTTTTGTATTAATTTTGTATACCTAACGTGTTTATATGATTTCTAAGGAGAACGTATAAAGTATTGTGTGCTTTGATCGCAATCTGAAAGATAGATTAACATTGATTTTTAATTTACAATCATTAACAAATTTATATTAATGTAACATGTACATAACTTATTATTATCATCAATATTGTAACATCAACTATTAAACAATAAATTTTGATCTAGTAATGTACATTCTTACGCTTTGTGAAACTTTGCACAATATTTAAAAATGGATGACTAAAAAAACAAAATCAAAACCGAATTTAAACACCTGTAACTTTTGAAATTTCCAGTATCACACGCAAATTCTTTTTTACATGCAAATTTATAGTTTTTATAATATTTTGGGTCAACAATCTCGAAAATCGTAGATTACGTATTTGGGGAATTTAGGTTTGTGAAAAAAACTGCAATTTTTAATTCAGGAGTATAAACATTAGTATAAAATGCAAATAATAGGTGTCTCAATTTAAAAAAGACTTTTCTTTGAAGTACTTACTATTAGGAAAAATAGTTTTGTTTTATTAGAATGAATATTCTCGTACATTTCAATTTTCTTTTAAATCCGTCTAAAATGCTCAGAAATGTTAGTAATGTTGGGTATAAATAAAACAAGGTCAAAGGTCAAACATGCGCTAATATGATTCTGTTTTTTTTGGACATATCGAACATATCAAAAAATGTGTAGGCCAATCGGAAGGGGTCATGACTTCATGGGACGATTTCTCGTGGAATTACCCCTTTGCAGTTTATTATACCAGCATATTTATGATCTCATGTCAAGCATATGTATGTATTTGGCATTTCGGGACGATTGTCCAACTTTACCGGCTGGCTTGCGGTTTCCCACATGACTGGGCCTAGTTTAATTCCACCGCTTGGGAGGTAAGAGTAACATGTGGCGAAACTGACTTTGTCCCTTCACCCTAACTAGCAAATTCCGCCTCTCTGAGCTTGTTCGTCACACAGCTACATAAATAAAGACGATTTTCAAGGAAAGACGCAGCTCTTTTTTTGCTCTGACCGCTAATCGATCCCCGAACTTCTCTTGAGACGAGTGGAGAGATATTCCGAATATCACCTGAAGTGTCTAGCTGACGCCAGGTCCGGTGCCTCAAAATTGTTCGATGGGTGAAGCTGCACCTTAGTTAGTTAATGCCTTGTTTTACGTGGCGAGACTCGGGCCATCAGGCCAGCTCTTCCGTCTGACCACGCAAATTTCGCTACGCTCCTTTTACCATCTAGCGGAGAAAGAAGGTATTGTTGGACGACAAAACAGGCGACTTGAATTTAGCTCAGAGGCTTCGTTTAGGCTTGAAGATATTTTACATGCAGTAAATCTACTACATGGTACGCCCGGCTTTACTTCCCCTCCGAAGGAAGGCGTACGAAGGATTTTTTCGCCCTTAAAAATCCACGACTTCGATCGGGTTTGAACCCGCCAACTTGGGTACAACAGGGGTATTCTAACCGTTATACCGCCCTGCACCTTCGTAGGGCGTTGGCTCCCGCGCGCAAGGGGCCTAAGGGATGTCGCGGCAGCAGCACCCGGGAGACTCCCGCCGAACGCTGGGCGCTACTTCTCGTGGCGTCGCGTCGCGTTGCGTCGTCGGCACGACGTCGGCCCAGCAGGCGCCGCGGGCGGCCGAAGCGCCGACGGCCGGGCAACTGGCGGAACGATCCCACACGGGTTCCCACCTCTCGCGCCGCACCCCGCCCTCCCCCGCCCGACCCTCCGCGCTTCGACCCGCCTCCACTCCTCCCCTCTTCGTTCCCCTTCTCCCCCGCTCCCGACGCCCGTTCCTCCACCCCAGCTATAGCCTCCGCTTCCACCCTCACGCCCAAGCCGCGCTTCTGCGTCGCCCTGCCCCTCCCCCATCCTCGTTACTACTCCCACTTGCACCCCCGCCCTCGCTTTTCTCTCGCGGCCTCCCTGCTCCCTCTCCCGTTCTGCCACGCCCCGCTAGTGGCGCTGGCCCGTTCGCCATTTCCGCCAGCCCTTGCCCCGCTCCCACACCAACGCGTTCGACCCACCGGCGCCCCGCTCCCTTTCGCGCTCACGTCCCCGCTCGCCCGCCCGGGGCGGTGCGTAATGAGGCTGAAGAGCGTGGGCGGGGCGCGGCGGCGCGGGGCGGGGCGGCGGGGGCGGGTGGCGCCGCTGGAGGATGCGGTCGCGCTGCCGCTGCCTGGCGATCGATGCGCGCGCAGGGCGGGTGCGCCGGGCGAGAGAGCAGCGGCGCGGAGGCGCGAGGCGGGGATGGGACGCTGCGACGGACTGCCGGAGTGCGCTGCGGCCACGCCCACGTGCCTCAAGCCGCTGGCGCTGCCCAGCGCGGGAGTCCGCGCGACAGCCCGTCCGACAGACCGTCCGACAGACCGTCCGACAGACCGTCCGACAGACCGTCCGACAGACCGTCCGACAGACCGTCCGACAGACCGTCCGACAGACCACACGAACGACCGCCCCATCGACCGCCGGACAGACCGCCCGACAGGCCTTCGGACAGACCATCCGGCAGACCGTCCGACAGACCATCCGGCAGACCGTCCGACAGACCATCCGGCAGACCGTCCGACAGACAGATCGCGCCGACCGACCGGCCGGCCGACCGACCGACCGACCGACCGACCGACCGACCGACCGACCGACCGACCGACCGACCGACCGACCGACCGACCGACCGACCGACTGACCGACTGACCGACCGACCGACCGACCGACCGACCGACCGACCGACCGACCGACCGACCGACCGACCGACCGACCGACCGACCGACCGACCGACCGACCGACCGACATCCCGTCCGCCCGCCCGACAGGATGCCCGACCGACAGACCCCCCGGCCGACCGCAGAAGCTCATGGCAGGACTTGGCGCATGCTAGTAGCAAGCAACCACCGGCGGTTCCTGATGCAATTTATCGATGTTAGCTGTTATGGCTCGTAATATGAGCGCAATGAAATAGAACACCAATCTGTGCTACTGCCGTAACCCAAAATAAATAAAAGAATAGTAGGAAGATTTACTCGGTAGTAGTTTATGACCTCTTAGTGAATGATGGAGTGGATTGTGGGGTGTAGGTCAATGAAATCAGATGATATTTTTGGCAACATTCAGAGTGTAATATTATCTAATGCATGTTGTTGCTATTGTTGTTTGTTGAAAGAATAGACATGCATAATCATGCATAATATGTAGACAATATAATAGATAAATAAATAAATAAATATAATACACTTTTGGGAACTGAATTTTGTTCAGAGTGTGAAACTCCTTTGTTGTGTTGTTATTCTGTGTTTTATTTTTTATCGTGTTCTATTAAATTTAATGGTGCATATTCGTGATGATGCCCCATAATCCATATCACTAATTTCCTATGCGCCCAGGAATTGAAATTATGAGGCCATTGGTGATCTAGTGTTTTGTTAGATACCCAAGACGACGGGAAGAATCTAATTGTAATTCAACATTTTTATTTTTGACTGAAAAATGGAAAAAATTGATGTGTTATTTCGCCTTTTATCATAGTGAGCGTACCAACTGAATTTTCGTAATCAATTGTTCAACCTCATGGCACATCTGACGCCATGCAGGAGGAAGGCTCCAAGTAATAGGCACGCCACCATTAAATATTTACTGTTACATGTGTTATGGAGCAGCAACTCCTTCGAAATTCTTCATATCTAAAGAACAAAAGTACTCCATATACACTATTCTGAGTAATTGCAGTATTAATGCAGACGTTTTATTAAAATATTTCATGTGTAGCAGCGTTTCACGGGAGTATTTTATTTCTTGCTCTTGAGCAGAGTGCATTCTAATTTTGGGAAAGTAATTTTCAAATATACAATACAAATGTAAACAGGTGCATTATATATCGTAGGTAAAATAAATATTATTTTTCTTTTTGGTGGTCAGCGTACTCTAATTATATAGAAAAAGTCATGCAGCAAAAGAATTTACTTTATTCTTAAATTTGTGTATTTATTTTAATTGTTTGGGAATGTAATGTAATATAATGTACATGTGTTATATGTGGAATTCTTGTAGTGAGCTGTCGATACTCACACTCGATGTATGATATTTTTACATGTGTTGCTATAATAAATATCAATATTTAATGTAAATATTTTCACACCGTTTTCACAAAAATTACATATTCTTTAACAAATAGGCAAGGTAATTGTAAGATTCCAAGCTCAATGAAGAGAGGCTTGAAGGAACTACGTGAATAGCTTTTGCTTATTATTCACATATTATTTTCTGCAATCTAAACTTTGCCATATCTCAGGCTGGAATGTATGTTTTCAAAATACACGGAATTCGAAATTTTTTGGCATCATCCTACCACTATAATATTAAACATATAGATTATTCTCAATGAAATCTGATCCTTAAAGACAAGTCTTGAAATAATGTCATATTCAGTTTTTCGAAAATATGAGTGGTTTTCATGTAATTTTGTGCGAACTATACGCAACTTTATTAAACCATTTTTTCAAACAGTTTCAATTTTTTTCTTTAAATCTTCTCATTTGAATCAAGGGACGGTAAGAAAATATACTGATAGTTCCATTTAGCGAACTCTGAATTTTCGAAAATTGCAAAAAGTTAACATTTCAAAACTACAAAATTCAAGATAGAATTCTTTGCCTTAGACCATGTCTGTTCTAAAAAAGTAACTTATGAAAAAAAGTTATGTAAAAGTTTTTTTAAGAAACGAGTAGTTTTGGCTTAATTTGTGAAGTTAATGCAATTAAAAAAATATTTTCCAAAACCGCTCCAAATTTTTCTTCAATTTTTCCATGGGTTGAAGAAGGAACGTTTAAAATAATGTCGTGAGTCTCATTTTCGTTGCTGTCTGAATTTTCAAAAATTTGCAAATTTAGAGATAGTACGAGAAAGTGTGTGCTTTTGTAGCACCACTGGATTAAAATGGTGGACATATTTTTGCTGTCTATCCGTCAGTCTGTGGGTGGTAAACGGTAGTGCCGAAACCAAATAACTGATTTTCTCTAAAACTGTTATTCCTCGATTGATTTAAAGGAATTTGCGGCTGAGTACGAAACGTATTTTGTGATTCTGTAGGATACTTTACAATAAGATCATTTTGAATCTTTTTCACAAAAGGCTCCAAATATTTAAATTAAACATTGTTCTAAAAAATAAAGGTAGTTTTCGCTTTGCGTGAAACATATGCAATTTTTGAACAATTATTTTCTGAAAAACGTTTCCAAATTTTTCTTTACATTTTCCCCTTGTACTTACATCAAAGAATGGTATAAAACGTGGTGCTGGTCCCATTTTCGGCAAACTGTATTCTTCAAAATTACAAAAAGTTTACATCTTAAAAATATAATACCCGCATTCAAAATCGAAATTGTCCCAAATGAAACAGGACTTGAAAAATATATCAGATACAACTTTTTGAAAAAATGAGTATTTTTGTGTAATTTCTGGTTGAAGTTAATGCAGATTAAAAAAAGAAGCTCAGAAACCACTCCATTTTTTTTCAGGAAGAGGAAGGCGCAGTGGTAATTTTCGTTTTACTCTCCAAATTTTCGAAGATTGTATACTTTGCTTATGCGAGAAAAGTATGTGCTATCTAAAACACCACTAGTTCTTTGTCTAAGACGACAGTTTCATTTTTCGACCGGGTGACTAAACTTTTTACTAGAGAACGTCTGCATGGCAGAGGCGTTTTAAGCATCGTTGTTTCAGTATAAAATCCGAAGCGAGTGCATGGGCGGTCTTTGATTCTTTAGCTTTCGCTATAGAACAACTTTGGCCGCCACATCTGCGCGTCGAGTATTTGTTCCTGGGCGCTTTTGACGGGGTGGGTCGTCTCTCGAAAAACAGGGCGGTCGTGGATGCGCCTCGCGCTGACCCCTGCTCTGTGTGCGGAGTGCGGTCCGCCGCCTGCGTCTGGGCGAGCGGCCCCCTTTGAAGGAGTCGGTGGAGGTCCGGCGCTTGCCGCCTAGTGCCCCACTTATGCTCTGCTCGTCACAAAGGCCGCGGCCCCTCTGCGGCCAGCAGCAGAGTCGTCGCCACCCCGCTCCTGACGGCAGTAGCCTCGTGCGACGCCATTCTAATGGGACATTGTAAGAAATTGATTGATTGATTTTTTCGTGTTTCCGGGCGCGTCAACTGCTTTGGCCATTGGTCCCGTTAGTGTAGTGCATGTTTTTTCCTCGGGAGATGGCGGTGATCTCCTCCCGCTAGAGGAGAGGCGAGATCCGGCGCCGACCTAGTGGGGTTTCCCCCTAACCAGGACTCTCCCACCAGTGGGGCCACCGCCCCAGCCGGGACAAGCTCTAAGATCCCGACCGGTCTCCCGGAATATGTGGTAGTGTAGTGCATGTTAGTGTAAGTGTGAGTGTAAGGGGAAAGGATAGGACAAGGAATAGGAAGGACAGATCGCGCGCGGTCCGTGGCCCGTTTGGTAGGGAACTGCTCCGGCATTCGGCCTGGTGTTGATCGGAGAAACCACGGATAACTAACGATCAGAGCAGCCGGCCGCTAGAATTCTCCTCATGAGAGGCATCACTTGATGCACTGAGCTACGGCTCCCGGTCACTATTTATTCATTTGAATACATGGTACATAAAAACGACAATATGTACATCTATGTTCTTGTAATGATGTTAAATCCAAGTACTTGCGTTTCTTTGAACTCTGATTGAATCTCAGTCTGTCGAGTTTGATTTATTCAAACTGCAAATACTGAGATGTTCCCTATTTCGGGAAGTTAATATCGGTGTTTGCTTCTCTCATCCATCTCATACTCAATACTAAATTCCAATGTGTGTAAGCTTTCATGGCAGATGCCTGAAACGTTGATGAACATGTGATACTACCTTGCAAGTGTTGCATGTTTCTCATCCAGGGATGTGGATTCTTTATGTTCAAAATATTTATCAATTTTGAGTAATACAAAGGAGTTGCTTGAGGCAACTAGTGAGGACAACATACACTATATCAAGAATATTATGGTGGTCGTCTTTGCGTGTCCTATGAAGACCCCAGATAAATCTATGCCATTAAATTTAAAGACATATTTTTCTTAATATTATTGAAAGGATAGTACGTACAAGGTAAATTCGTGACGAAATTGATTGATTCTTGAAAATCATTTTCAATGGAGCACAGTTTTTGATAATCACGAAAGCGCTGAATTGGGATTTTGAATATATTACTTTGCCTGTCATTTATCAAGACATTCAATTTAATCTTCGTTGTTTATGGTGATGTCTGTGATGGAACTACCGACGAATCAAAAGACAGAGATATTGCGGATTTCGGTCCAGCTGCCAAACTTGATGCAACAAGAATTTCTATCTTGAACCTAAAGCTTTCACGTACTATTTGAATATCGAGAATAGCAATGCAACTTCAAAGATAAATTAGTGATCTATAGTAGGTGGACAAATTATTAGAAACAGTACTCATATTTGTCTAATTTCTCGTTTAAGTCGGTTTTTAGCAATGAACTTAGTTTCGATAAGATGTGTGGTATTCGTGTTATCTTTACTATTGTTTTCATTAAGTGGCAACAATTTCGAAGTTTTCATTTTTTTAGTATGGTAACGCTTCAAACACGTCTCCAAGGAACCAGGAGTATTAACTGCATTCCTGGCAAAAAAATATTACCGTTTTGCCCTGGCCGGGGAAATCACCACACATGAACCTTATAGAGAACGCACGTGGAAACCGTGTGGGAACTCACCAAACCGCCGATGAAACAAGTGATCACCAAGAAAAGCCAGTTAATTGAAATTCTCAACAAAGAATAGCATCACAACATTGAACTGAATCAAAGTATAAAGCCGGTATAGAGATCATTGAGGCTGTAATAATTGCATCGAAGGGTGGCGTCACTAAATGCTAGTATTATTTTACCTAAAGATAGTTTTACCAAAATATCTTATTGTTTTTATGATTCCAATAATACGCATTTATGAAAAACCAATAATTTCTTTGAAAAAAGCATTTAAACTATAAAACAAAGATTTGAGTCCTGTCGCTAATTATTTGGCCACCGACTGTAGATAGTTCAGGGTAACGCATATGTACCGCACATCATTTTGTACTCTGCGGTGACTCTGACAAGCATTC
Source organism: Teleogryllus occipitalis (assembly GCA_011170035.1). NCBI lineage: Eukaryota > Metazoa > Arthropoda > Insecta > Orthoptera > Gryllidae > Teleogryllus > Teleogryllus occipitalis. Next base: position 61,128 of record BLKR01015482.1, read on the forward strand.
AAATTATATCAGCATTGCTTCGTAGAAAGCGCGCTTTGAGAAATTCGGATCTATTTCTTCGAATGGGTTTTGATTTCGTGGGTTGGGGGATGAGTTTGTCCGGAAAAGCCAATATGTCGACCAGATAGTTCGTTTTGTGTCTGTGAGCATTGTAACTAGTGTATAAATGATATCATGATTGTTTTGTAGAAAGCTCATTGGAATATGCCAACCATTTGTTCGACTGGACATTGAAATAGCAGACTGGTCTCCCTGCAGGATGTGAGTTACCATTGTGAGCGCGATTCATAGAAGTGAGATGTCTATCATCACGTGGATACAGTTGTTAGTTTCGGAGCAAAAGAAAATCCATTCACCTCACTCGATCAGACAATCTATAGAGCTCCGCAAAACGCACTCCGCTCTGTGTCTAATTAGTATCAAGTTATTTCACCATTGCTTCGCATGAAAGCAAACTATGAGAATTTTCAGAAGAGACAGCAATTTTCTGGAACGCAATTCAACTGACTGTGATATTTCATTGGCAACAACGTTGCGCCCGCAGCATCATTGACTTGGATGTCATGAAGTTCCAGAACTCCCAGTGACAGATTGTTTACTGTAGATAATTGTATGAAATCCAAATACTCTCTGGAGAAGACTTCTAGTAGCCAGCCGACTGCTTTGATAGGTCCATTGTTTTCACCGTCACTACCAGCGGAATGCCGGAGCATAACCCAAACAAACTGCCCAAATGCGACCTTTCATTTTCATCGTTGTCCTCTCTTTTCACTCACACACACACACACACACACACACACACACACACACACTCGCGTCACAGAACTTCAGTTGTTGACAGCCGACTTGTTGGGATATTAAAACGTGTCCCGGCTGGGGCGGCACATTGGAATTTATTCGTGTAGGTGGGGAATCTCACTCCAGTCAAGGAGCAACACCTAATATCTCACGATGTAACACGCACTACACTTACGAGGATAAAAACTTCAGTATTTAACGCCTTCGGAATGAATATATATTTGTTCACTCAATCATTGGAACAATATGAAGTACCAGGTTAGTCTTCGAAAAGGACAGCCAGTCCCTCTTGGTGGGCTCCATAAAGGAAGATGAGCACGGAGATAACCTACTATTTTGTCCATTAATCTCAAGAAATTCATTTGTTATCTTCGTTACACTACTTGATTTCAGTAAGAATTATAAAGCAACGCTAATTTCCCGTTTAATTGGACTCATTTCCGTCGGATCAGAGCAGAATGTCGCTGATGTGATTCCACCTTTCATTTTCTGCATAGGGAAGTCTATAGCCTTTACAAATCCGCGCTTTGCTGACCCGCTTGTCGGTCCGCTTGTCGGTCCGCTTGTCGGTCCGCTTGTCGGTCCGCTTGTCGGCCCGCTTGTCGGCCCGCTTGTCGACCCGCTTGTCGGCCCGTTTGTCGGCCCGCTTGTCGGCCCGCTTGTCGGCCCGCTTGTCGGCCCGCTTGTCGGCCCGCTTGTCGGCCCGCTTGTCGGCCCGCTTGTCGGCCCGCTTGTCGGCCCGCTTGTCGGCCCGCTTGTCGGCCCGCTTGTCGGCCCGCTTGTCGGCCCGCTTGTCGGCCCTTTTCTTCACATTAGCCAAGAACAAAATTTAAGAAAAAACAATATATTCTTCTTTTATGAAAATTCGGAAAGTGTCCCAGGGACATGTAAAGTACCCATAAAATGAAAATATCGGTTTCAAATTCAAGGGACTGCGACATCAGTCAGATCCATATTGGAATGTCCATTTTAGGAGAAAATGGGCTGAACGGTTTTGCCACTAACCTTTTTCACGGACGGGCAGACAGACATTTTGCCATCATTCTATTTTTTGGTATCAAGGACTCACACAACATGGATTGTGCCAACACCACGTGTTAGAGAATTTTTTCTTCTAAATTTAACGACTTAATTTATCCACTTTTTCGCTACGAGAGCCCTGTAATAAGAGTTTTTCTACCGCAAATCTACCGTTTTTTAGCGAAGCATTACATTGCTTTCTCTCTATTGCGTATGCGGTAGCGAGGAGGTAAAAACTATATCCTAAATACTGTAGTTGTAGGAAGACACAATATTTCGCCTTTTTCGAAAATTCACATTTTAACGAGAATGAAGCCAGCGCAATTTTTAATCGACTTTTACTTTGTCGGGGAGAAAATATTAAACAAAATTTGGGGTAATTTTTCAAAAAATGTTTAGTTAAGGCTTCTTGCGATGTATTGCAGTAGAGTGCAAAATAATGCAAAGTACTTACAGTAGAGCTGCACTCAAAAATAAAAATATCTGTTTTAACGCTTAGGGCCTCGAGTTCGTCCAGATTAATGGAATTTCAGTTTTAGAGAAAATTGTCTGAAGGGTTGGGCTTAGGCGCCAGCGTTGAGAATAGACGGACAGGCATTTTGCTGTCAATCAAGTTTTCGGTATCAAAAACGTACAAAACTTGGATTCGGACTACACAATGTGTTAGAGGAAGAAATTTACTACATATATAAGAATACGATTTATGTATTTCGATAACAGGGTCTCACAATGAGTATTTCTGTTGAATAGTCGCTTTTTCCCGTAGCATTGGTCATTTTCTCTATATTGCGTAAATAGAAAGGAGAAAGTAAAAATGAAGTAGTATGTAGTAGTATGCGAAATTGTAGTATGAAAAATATTTGGATGCTGTAAAAATTGTAAATGTGATTTCTACAAACCGCTCTTCGTTAAAGTTATATTAGTACCGTTGCCTTGAAGGAATATGTAGGAAGGAATGTAGTTGAAAGAAGGAATCAGTAGTTTTGTCATAACTTACTGATTTGAGGGTGGGAACTTGCACACAAGGGTTACAATTTTCATCGCTCGACTTAGGAATCTTATTCATGAAGTGCCACTATGAGCATCTCAGAACAAAAAAACACATTTAATACATACAAATATATGTTATTTTACAACATATTTCCAGAAGACATTCTGCAGGTATAAACGATACACAAGTTTGAAATCAAAGTAAAGTCTTTTCTGCTTCATAACTGTTTCTATATCCTTAGAGACTATTCTATCAAATAAAATAAAATATTTTAAAATGATATTAATGCCTTAGTTACCGTTTACACTGTGTAATTCTGAAAGTCTAAATGTGCCTGTAACAAGTATTGAACATCAACTCCTGGGCCAGTTATCCGCATTTCGATCAGGTTTTTCGTCCAGTTACCCTTGATCTATTGAGCAAATGCTGGCACGATCCGTTTTTGCTTGTAGACTACAAATGTTGCTTCGCCATGCGTACACCATGTGTACGTTTTGTTGAACTAATTTTGTTACTTGGCAGGAGGAGTGGGTCCGGGGGCTTGTTTTTTTGACAACAATATTATAAAACCAAATTTGTACCATGTGTGCTGATGTGAATAAGATTTCTATAATTCGAGAGCGACAATATCTAGTTCTCAAATATTGCTAAGCACTTGTTACTTTTTACTCATCATTGAAGTTCTTCAATGATGAATAAAAGGTGCAAACTCAAGGAAATGTTAACAGATAATATTGCTTCTCATATTGCTTCTCAATATTCCTCTTGCGAAACATATACGTCACAAAGAGTTTTTACACTAACAAAAAATCAAAAATATAATAAAATGAATGCGAGTGGATTACTTTCTTAATAGACACTAATTACGAAAGATCTTGATTATAATTAATCCTCGTCAGATTGACGAGATGTTTGTTTTGTGTATATTTAGATGCAAGTAGCGGTTAAATAGCCAGTAATTACTGGGATCTCAGAATGCGTGATAGCTCGCATTAGAATCAACGACACAATTCTCCTTTCTAAATTACCCTATTCAACCGTTGCTGCACCGCTTATGATACCAGAATGTAGGGATACTGACGGTTCCCGCAAATCAGAATGCTACACGTGCTTGCACGGTGTAGAAATATGTTGAGCTTTCAAAAAAGATTTAATGTTAAAAACAGTAGGACCTTCATACTATTTGGTGAGTGATAATGCCATTTAGTATTTTGAAGGAAAACGGAATCCTTTTAGCATTAACTCAGTGAATCACCAATAGCATGAGCTCAGTTAAAACCTAATCGAGATGAAATCATATACCCATAAACTGTTTACGACGCTCAGAGGAGTATTCAGATTTTTAGATTTACAGTTGAGAACATTAGGTAACTTATGCAGCGAACAAAGGCGTTTATGTCATTTTATAAAGTATATTTAGTAGTATCCCCACTAAAAGTTTGAAGAAAAAACTCGTGAAGAGTACTTTTTCAGAAAATCGTGATTTTTTGTTATTGTGATACACGATGAAATCGGATATTTTGGTGAAAATATCTAATTTACAACATATTATGACAACTTTTCAATATCATAATACTAAAACGCAGTTACCTGGTGACAACATATTGAGAGGATTTTAATTTCCAAACGATAAATTCAGATATATACTAAATACAATGAACAACCCAAAATGCTATTTTTGAGCCTCCCCTCGCACCATTTAAATATTGTTAAAACACTTATGATTGTGGCAGTCTTCTTTTATTATAGAAAACTTAATTTTCAGAGCCCAGGCGATCCAATGTGTGTGTGTGTGTGTAGGTGTACCACGAAAATCCTCTTCTCTTCTTTGAAGTCATGACCAACCCAATACAAATATCACTGTATAAAACAAACATGTAGTGTAATATGCCAAATTTACGTGAATCTAATGCCTACCCCATATTTGAAAAAAAAATTACGAAAAAAGGGTTTTTACTGATTGTAATGCGCATCAATGACAGAATAATGAGCACTGTATTTTACTTAAATTTATATAATACAACAATGGAACATAAGACGATCTTTTCTGAATGTCCTCCATATCCTAACTAAAAATCATCAATAATAAGCCAATGATATTAATGAAAGGAAGGTGAATTTGTCAACTGCAGCAAGCCATTGCGACAAATAAACGAAAAAAATAATGAAGTTCTACGGAATAGGATTTTATTCAAATCTAATGCGCAGCACGATTTTGAGTACTACATTTGGTCAAGAAAGGTGCACATTAGATTTGCGTAAATACGGTATTATAGTAGGGTTCCCAGTGTCCATTTAAACATTTCAGATATTATTGCCCAATTCAAATAAGTTATGTTTTGTGAATGTTTTACTTCTAATATTATATGTTTAGAATGCATTTTTCCCTTAAATTATTACTGCCATTGATGATATTAACGTTGCACCGTACGTCACCGTATGTGTACCGGGAGCACTAGCTCAGTGCATCAACTGATGTCACTACAGCGCCTCTGACCGGGAAGTCCTAGGTTCGAGTCCTGACGGCGGCAGCATTTTCGACACTAGCTTTTCAGCTAGACAGTCGCTGTCTGGAGGAGAATTCTAGAGGCCGGCTGCTCTGATCGGTAGTTTTCCGCGGTTTCTCCGATTAACACCAGGTGAATGCTGGGGTAGTACCCTAACAAACGGGCCACGGACCGCGCGATCTTTCATTCCTCTTCTTTGTTCTATTCTCTCCCCTTACAAACACACACTGTACTACCACATATTCCACATGCACACATACACTACACTTCCACATATTCCGGGAGACCGTTAGGGAGCTTAGAACTTGTCCCGGCTGGGGCGGTGCCCCACTGGTGGGAGAGTTCTGGTTAAGGGAAAACCCCACTAGCCGACGGTAGGTCGGCGCCGGATCTCGCCATCCAGCGGGGGAAGATCACCGCCATCTCCCGAGAAAAAACATCCACTTCACTTACGGGACTAATGACCAAAGCAATTGACGCGCCCGGAAACAAAAAAAATCAATGAAATGTGCGAGTGGAAATGGGTGCGTTGAGGCGGAAGCCGCCGAGTGTCCAGCCGGGAGTCCTTGGCCTGGTGGGGGTGGCGCGAGCAGGGAGAGGAGAGGGGGAGGGCAGTCGCTGAGCTGGCGGTGCAATTTGCGGAGGCGCGAGTGCGGCGGCGGTGAGGGCGAGGCTACCTTGTCACCGGAGGGGAGCGCCGCATGGGCTGGAGGGGGAGGGGGCGGTCGTAAAGGGCAACTTATTCGCCCTAGTGACGGCGTGGCGCAACCGCCCTTGCCTCAGACCCCTTTGCCCCTTCTTAACCCTCCTTCCTTAGTTTCCTCTACTTTCTTCTGTATATGTCCTCTTTCATTTTCTCCCATTTTTTTGCCTAATCATCTCTGTGTCATTTGTATTTCTTTGATAAGTTTTCTTTCCGCATCGCTGGAACCTTTCATGATTTACTGTCTCTACGTATTTTGCTCATATCCATGAACAAAACTATTTCTCCATTTACATTTTTCTTTTTTCCTTCGTCATCTCTGACTCGGGATGATTAAATCATATTTTGTATTTAGAAATCACATACATACGTTCTCATCTTTACTTCAGACGATATCTCCCTTCTTAAAACATACTTCGTCTCTGATTCTTCCATTTTACTTTCTCGCCATTTTTTCGTAACGAAAGTATTGTAATCGGTAAACGAATTTTTCACAGAAATCTCTTATTACCAGGACCCGGTAAAGAAAGAGGATACATCTTGTTTAAAACGAAATTCTACTTCTGATGTGTATTGGGAAAATCTAGCCCTATCCAGGAAAGTTGCCTTGAAAACACCGTATCTTCTTCGGTTTTCGTACCTTGGCTTTCTACAATGCTAATCCCTAATCATTTTCTTCTCTTCAGTGCACTTTTTTGTATTTTTCAACATCCCCGCTTCCACGGGATTATCGTCCACAGCAGTGAAAGTCAAATGAGGGCACGTAAAAGATGCATCTCGTGAGAACCTGCACAACAATAGCTTGGTCGACCAGAAATCCCCGCCGATGGCCGACGAATCGCGCCGCCTCCCCAGAGGGCGGAAGTGGGTGGGAGCCATTGATCGTCGAGTGAGAGAGAGGAATGGGACATGTGTGGACAGAAGGCGAGACGGTAGCGGTGCACCGGGGGCGACGACCGTAAAGGGGGCACATATTTGCCGTTAGCACCTCTCCGGCTCGTAGGCGCCGACCCGTCCCCGCTCCCGCTCCGTCCACATCTCTCGTCCTGTCCCCGACCTCCCTCGGACCCTCTCTTTCCCTTCGTCTGTCCACCCGCCAGAACCGGGAGCGGTAGCTCAGTGCATCAACAGTGCATCAACCGTCCGTGGTTTCCGTGGTTTCTCCGATCAACACCAGGCGAATGCCGGAGCAGTACCCTACCAAACGGGCCACGGACCGCGCGCGATCTGTCCATCCTCTTCCTTGTCCTATCCTCTCCCCTTACACACACACTTACACTAACATGCACTACACTACCACATATTCCGGGAGACCGGTCGGGAGCTTAGAGCTTGTCCCGGCTGGGGGCGGTGCCCGCTGGTGGGAGAGTCCTGGTTAGGGGGAAACCCCACTAGCCGACGGTAGGTCGGCACCGGATCTCGCCATCCAGCGGGGGAAGATCATCTCCCGAGAAAATAACATGCACTACACTA